>JAPYXV010004465.1:0-11358 GCA_028533065.1 Trachops cirrhosus
TCCAGGCCTCTGTTTTCCAGTCTTCTGACAGCCATTCTCCCACTCTCTGATCATCCTCTGGCAATAGGCTAGGATGGGAGGTGTCAATGCCTGGAGTTCATCTTTCTCAGACAGTTTCATGGGAAATCAAGGGGGCAGTCACTACCCCTTCTTGCATCATAACTGGCCCACTTGGGAGCTATTGTGAGGTCTGAGTTCAGACATCAGAGTATCCCATGGGGTCTAGTTGGTGTGCAGAGGAAGAGAGTGGCCACAGAGATGATCTGAGCATGTGATTGTTACTTGCAAGCCTATAAAGACCACTTGGTTCTTTTGGGATGAAGGCTATATCAGCTCAGATCTCTCTCTGGTATGGGCTCACCTCTCTAATCTTAGTTTCTCATGCTCCATCCTGGGCCACTATCCATGGTTCTTGAAATGATCTTTTAAGCTGCTGTTCCTACTGCCCTCATGTCTCAAATACCTCCCTCCTTTTTGGCAACTTGCTTGTCCTTCAGAAACCAGCTACTGCCCTGAGCAATGAGCCTGAGCTTTGATGGTTTGAGTCTGGTCTTGACCATAAGGTTACATTTGGGGCTGAAGGGAGGAAGGAGGGAGAGCAGGTGGTGCCTCTGAGGCCAGGACCCTGGGGTTAACAGAAATTAGTGAGACATGCCCAAGAGAAGGTGAGTCCCAGAAGAGAGAACTTGGGTGAGTTCGAAGCATGAGATGTGGACTTGAACTGGTCAACCTACTGAGCAAGCAGCCTCTCCACTAACTCCTGAAGGAGAAGTCAGGCAGACAGGAGGCATGGGCCTTCCACACACAGGACACAGCAAAGGGGGAGAGTCTGGGAGAGCATGGCGTGCTCAGGACACTGGAAGCAGCTTGGGTTTGCTGGAGGAGTGGGGTGGGGTACGTGGTTGGGGAAGAAGCCAGGAAAAGGGACAGGCAAAGACCAGAAGAGTCTGAGGCCACACTGAAGAGCTGGCTCTTTTCCCTGGCAGCATGAGGCTGGCATAACAGACCCCCCCCCTCCCAAGGAGGTGGCTTACTGAGCAGTTTAATTTGTAAAACTTTATTGAAATTACCATAAAATTTACCAGTTTTAGACATGCACTTCAATGATTTTTAGTAAATTTACCAAGTCGTGCAAGTGCCTCCACTATTCAATTGTGGACCTTTTCCATTACCACTGAAAGATCCCTTATGCCTCTTTGCAGTTAACCTGCTGACAACTGACTGTCTCCCAGTCTACTTTCTGTCTCTACTGATTTGCCTTCAAATGTCTTCATATTAGAATAAAGAGGCAGAAAACTGTACTTGAAGAACAATAACATTCAGAAGTATTTAATTAAAAAGTAAAAGAAAAAAGAAAATGATCCTTTCTAGCTTTTATTACCCTTTCCTCCTTGGCTTTCTGCTGTGGGGTCAGTTGAGTATTTGTTGTCCCTCTTTCACTGCTGCAAGTACCACACTAGGTCCATGCCTAAGACACCTGCCCTCCTCCCTTGAAACCGGAAGTACATGCCTGAGCTTGTAGCTGGACTAATGCCTGAGCTCACTGGGCTTAATGGCTTCCCTGGAGAGTCGGGGCAGAGGTCCATCTAACTTCCCATAGGCTAACACACAGGTGACCGAGCAGTTCTGAGACTCCATCAGATTATGGAGGGGCTGTGTTGCCTACGGTTTCCCTTTTGTTTACATAACAGCCTCCTGTATTAGTCTGGCATGAAGATGATGCCAGTCAAACCCAGCCATGGTTCTGCTGGGTCCACTACAACCAGACAAGGCAGGAGACAAGGAGAGGGGCAGCCTTCCTGTGTTTGGAATGCTCCTCCCTGCCTGTCAGTCCTTGTGAAATCTGGATGCAAATAAAACAGGAGAAAAGACCCTTCCACCTGGAGCCACTCCAAGTCCAGATTGTAGGTTGAGGGGTTACTCTCCCTCCCATGATGGGGAATGGTAGGAATAGGCAGCGGCCTGTCTACATTCTTGTCTTGTTGTATCCCTTGCCCAAGGACATGTTTGATTCAGCTTTGTCTCCTACTGGGTTGCTACATGCCCCATATGAGAAGTGAACCACTGAAAAGAGAATGTGGAGGGAGAGAAACTGGATTTCTGGGAGGTGTGTACTCCTCCTAGCTGAGCAGACAAAGGCTTATGGGTGTCCATCCACCTGCAGAGAATTAAAGAGAAAGGGCTGGAAAGGAGTTGCTCAAGGCCATGTGGGCTGGTGGCAAATCTGGGTCCCTGGAGCAAGGTGGAGCCATCAGTAAGAGAGGCCACACCTAGCATATTCACTGCTGGGGTGTAGTGACAGGATGAGACTGGCATTTGACTGGTGTGTGGAGCCACTTATCACTTATTTACCTCTTACCTAAGAAGCACTTTGTGGGGATGGATTAACCATTGAACATTTGTTTGGCATGTTTTTCAGGTACTGACATTACTGGCAAAATCTGCTAACATAGATGCTTGTTATATGAGGATGAGACTGGGATATTTTAGCCTCCTTGAGGGTGGTACTCTCTAAGGGAGAACACTTTTCTCCAGACAGGCTTTCTTTAGTGTCCATACACCTGTATGTGCATTCACTCAAGCATGCTGTGAGCTCAACTCTTTGCTAGCTGGTGAGGATACCGAGATGGATAAGACCAGATCCCTCCCTTCTGGAAGATCTCGTGGAGGGGGATGAGACAGGCATATAGAAGGTCAGTGAACAATGTGAGTCATGTAAAAAACAAGTGCAGGAAAGGTGGTACTGTACTTTGACAACACTGGGTAGACTCTGAACAGCCATGGGCCAGAGAAACTTCCCATGGGGAGAAACTATGGATCCTTGGAGATAAGATGTAGAAGAATTTGGGAAAAGAGTATATGCACACGTATTGATTCACCTCCCTGGTTTCTCTGTGTATTTCTGGCATGGAGCAGACTCTGCAAATGGCTGGGCCTGGAAGCAGTACAGATGGGTGAAGAGAAGTGAGGTGAAGCACCTTTTATGTGGGGAGACTCAGTGTTGGGGAGATGTCTCTGCTTGTCTGTGGAGATGTAAGCAAGGGAGGGTTGGCCACTCCCAAAGCCTCTGTCTTCTACAGTGCAACCAGGGCACACATGGCATTTGCCAACAGAAGGATAGAGGTTAAATTTGCTGTTTTCCCAAGAAGTTTTCCTTTACCCCGGAATCCCAGGTTCTCACATGCCTTCAGTGGCCTCATTAAGCAGCACCTCTGACCTCTGACTGTGGCACCAGAGCACCCCTGCTGAAGACACCAGCTCTGGCTGCACAGCTTCTCTCTGTCCTGTCCCTCCAGGAAAGTCCCTGGGGCCAACACTCTGTCCCCAGAGGGTACTTCATGATTGAACTTCCTTATTCACAGCCTGACTTACTGAGGGAGCAAATCCTACTCCTTTGTGTCCAGCATGTAACTCTATGCCAGAAACCCAAAGAGACAGAATTTGGGAAGGTCCAGGGGTGCCTAGGGCAAGTTGAGACCAAATGAAGGAATACTTCCAAGGCGGCTCCCTGCTTCTCAGCATCATCTGGATTTTAGAATTTGCTGATCCTTCATTGCTCTGAAATTTAATTCATTGGAGTGGTGATCTGTCAACATAACCTTTAAAAAAGTGTCACTTTTTATTTGTTTAACTATTTTATTGATTATGCTATTACAGTTGTCCCGCTTCCACCCCCTTTATTCTCCTCTGCCTTGTGTACCCCCTCCCACCTGCAGTACTATCCCCACCTCCCTCCCTTGCCTCCACCTGCGTGGTCCTTGTGTCTTTTATAGTTGCTCCTGAAAACCCTTCCCTTCTTCCCCCAACTTATCCCCTCCCACCTCCCTTATGGTTACTGTCAGATTGTTCTTAATTTCAATCTCCCTGGTTATATTTTGCTTGCTTGTTTGTTTTGTTGATTAGGTTCCACTTAAGGGTGAGACCATATGATATTTGTCCCTCACTGCCTGGCTTATTTCACTTAGCATAATGCTCTCCAGTTCCATCCATGCTGTTGCAAAGGGAAGGAGCTCCTTTTATCTACTGCTGCATGGTATTCCATTGTGTAAATGTACCATAGTTTTTGCATCCATTTATTTACTGATGGGCACTTAGGTTGCTTCTAGCACTTGGTTATTATAAATTGTGCTACTGTGAACATTGGAGTGCATAGGTTCTTTTGGATTGTGTTTCAGGGTTGTTAGGATATAATCCCAGCACCAACTTACACCATACACAAAATAAATTCAAGATGGATAAAAGACTTAAACATAAGCCTTGATAGTATAAAAGTACTAAAGAAAAACATAGGCAGGAAAATCTCAGACATTTCGTGCAGCAATATTTTACTGATATATCCCTGAGAGCAAGGGACATAAAGGAAAGAATAATCAATGGGACCTCATCAAATTAAAAAGTTTCTGCATGGCTAAAGAAAACAGCATTAAAATGAAAACAGAACAAACTATGTGGAAAAACATATTTGCCAATGATACCTCGGACAAGGGTTTGATCTCCAAAATATATAAAGAAGTCACATGACTTCACTCCAGGAAGACAACAACCCAATCGAAAAATGGACAAAAGACTTGAACAGACACTGTTCCAAGGAGGACATACAGAGGCCCCAGAGACATATGAAAAGATGCTCACCTTCACTAGCCATCAGAAAGATGCCAATTAAAACCACAATGAGATACTACTTCACACCGGTGAGAATGGCCATCATAAACAAATCAACAAATAACAAGTGTTGGAGAGGATGTGGGGAAAGGGAACCCTAGTGCACTGTTGGTGGGAATGCAGACTGGTGCAGCCACTGTGGAAAACAATATGCAATTTCCTCAGAAAACTAAAAATGGAACTGCCTTCTGACCCTGCAATTCCTGTGCTTCCATTCTAGATGATAGTTTTGCTGGATAGAGTAATCTTGAATGTAGGTCCTTGCTTTCATGACTTTGAATACTTCTTTCCAGACCTTTCTAACCTGCAAAATTTCTTTTGCGAAATCAGCTGATAGTCCTATGGGAACTCCTTTGTAGGTAACAGTCTCCTTTTCTCTTTCTGCTTTTAAGATTCTCTCCTTATCTTTAATCTTGGGTAATGTAGTTATGATGTGCTTTGGTGTGTACTTCCTTGTGTCCAACTTCTTTGGGACTCTGGGCTTCCTGGACTTTCTGGATTTTCTAGACTCTCTGGGCTTCCAGATTGGGGAAATTGTCCTTCGTTATTTTTTCAAAGAAGTTTTCAATTTCTTGCTCTTCCTCTTCTTCCAGCACCTGTATGATTTGGATATTGGAATATTTAAAGTTGACGCAGAAGTTCCTAAACCTCTCTTCATATTTTTGAATTCTTGTTTCTTCCTTCTGTTCCAGTTAAATGTTTATTTCTTCCTTCTGTTCTCAATCATTGATTTGAGTCTCAATTTCCTTCCCTTCACTGTTGGTTCCTTGTATATTTTCCTCTATTTTGCTTTGTATAGCCTTCACTTCTTCCTTTATTTTGCATCCATGTTCAGTCATTTCTGTGAGCATCCTGATTATAAGTGTTTTGAACTCAGCATCTGATAGGTTGGCTATCTCCCATCACAGTTGTTTTTCTGGAGTTTTTATCTGTTCTTCACCTGGGCCATATTTCTTTGTGTTGGTGCACCTGTTGTCCTATAGGGGGTGGAGCCTTTGGTATTCACCAGGGTGGGGGAACCCACATCACTGTGTTGTGGTGCTGTATGTGGGGGAAGGGTCAGAGGGGGAACGATACCATTTACTCAGCTCTCACCCTGCTTTCAGTCACTTCCCCCACAACCCACAAGCAAATTGGTTCTTTCTGGTGCTGATTCCCAGGTGGGTGGGTTTGTGTACATTCTAGGATTCTGTTGGTCCCTAAAACAGACTCTCCTGTGAGACTGGGTGTTACTCTTCCCACTGTAACCCCCACAAGTTTTTACAGCCAGAGGTCTTAAGTCTTCATTTGTCCTCACTGGAACCCTTTGTTGCATGGTCTGTCTCACCCCCAGTTGTTTCTCCAGGTTTATCTGCATGTGAATGTGGGGCCACCTGGTCCATTAGCCACCAGCTTGCCGTGCATGCTCTCCACTCTGTTTGCCCATCTCCACCCCTCCCACCAGACTACATGAATGTTTCTTCTTTAACTTCTTGTCAGACTTGCATACAGTCTAATTTTCTGCCAGTTCTGGTTGTTTTTTGTTTTTTAATTTATTGTAGTCCTTATTTTGATTGTGCAAGGAAGTGTATCAACCTATGCCTCCATGTTGTCCAGAAGTCTGCTCCTTTTTTTTTTAAAGTCAGATTTTGCCCTAGAAATCTTTGGGGGCTTCTGGTACTAAACTCTGGACTTGATTTTAACAGCAAAGGGGGTGATAGTTCAAGGCTCTCTGTAACCATAGTGCTCTTTGATTTCCATAGGCGATGGCAAATGCTCCTGACCATGGGGGGAGCAGAGAGAAGGCAGTGGTCAAGCCTGCAGGCCTGTAACCCCTTAGAATTGGGATAGCATCCAAGCGCTCACACTTAGTATTTGTGATAATAGGCTACCTACTTAACTTTCCCAAGCTTGTTTCCTCATCTGTGAAGTGGGTAGTATTAGTCCTAGTCTTAAAAGCCACAGGAGGGCAAATGAGACCCTACAGCTAAGGTGCTTGGCACAATGCTTGGAGCCTAATAAAGCTTATTGTCACCTGGACTCCAGAGCAGGTGGGCACCCTCCTGTGGGTGCCCATGATTGTGGAGCATAATCTCGCAGCTCTGCTTCCTGCACTTGTGCCTCTGCTCAGGCTGGCTGGTTGGGTGAGAACATCAGCCTCTAAAGCTTGATTCTTCTGCGAGCTGCATGAAAATCACGAACTCTATACCTAGTAAAATGCATGCATGCCCTGCATGTTAAGAGTTCATGGGGCCCGTAAGCCCCTAGGTTGATGGTACCAGGATTAGGATCAGTTGTGTCAAAGGGGGTTAATATTGTACTAAAGGGATTCTGGAGCACTCACATTGCACCGTGACTGACATCTGGCAGGATGCACAATGGCACTGGCAGTTACTACTTCTCACCAGCACTTTACTCTTTCAAATTGGAGTTTCCAGTGGGCCGACTTCAGTCTTATCCCCTGAATCACAACTTTGGCCATGGTCAGAGTGTGGGTCATCAGTGGAGGGGAGCGTCTCTTGGCTGTCTCCCTCTAGGAAAGGTCAGGATGCTCAGAGGAGAATACCCATCATAATGAGAATCATCTTTTTGTCCTTAACTCAAGTGAGAAGAATTTTTCGATTGTCAAGTTCACACAAGCTAGCTCAGCAAAGCCCTTAAAGGGAAGGATGTGGCAAATCCTGAACAGTTGCCATTGTTATTTTCTGGTGGTGATTATTTACATCCAAATAAGTGAGTTGGGTGAAGAAAGTGCACGAGGAGTGGATCAGGGGAGAAGAGTGGGTTCAGTTCCCCTTTACTTATATGTTTGCTTTTTAATCATCTCTTCTCTAGTCTGCAAGCCCCAAAAGGCCAGGGCTTTTGATCCTTGCTCAGCACACAGTGCCTGAAACATAGTAGGTGCAATAAGTATTTGTGGACTAAATGATGGCCACTGATTCTGCTGTTTCATGGCAGAAACTCTACCATCAACTGGTGGAAATGCTTCCAAGGGTCTGTTTGCAGGGTTTAGGGGCCATGAAATGATTTTGACGTCTCCGTTTTGCTGTAGAAAAATGTATTGAGAGAAAACCCATAAGTTCATGTAGAGCACGAGCCATCCAATACATCTTCCCCAAAGTTCTTCTAAACTAATAAGGCTGATGCAGTTAATACTGATAAAACATTTCTTTTATGGTCACATGGTCAACTTTGCTTCAGTAGCATTTGCTGAATCCATGATTAATTTGTTGGTAATTTCTTGGCCAAGAGTACAACATCTAACTATAAAATTATTTTTATAAGCTTCTTGGTCATTTCTTATGAAAACTTTAATGGTTGCTTTGATTGTGTATATGTTTTTTGTATGTGCAAGAGATTCAACATGATGTCGAGGTGGGACCAGTCAAAGGGAAAGTCCCATCATAGATTTCTGTTGTCACTCTCCCAGGTGAAACCTCATTGTCTCTTGCTGTTAAGTGAGTCAGACCTTTATGGGAGTGATGACTTGCTGGTACAGCTGATAGGTGGGGAGATGACCCCCTTGGCAGTGCTGCAACCAGTGTGAAATTATCTGAATCTCAGAGACAGAAGGATGACTCTTGTCCATCATCTTGTACTTCGTCTGCTCAGTCAGGGTATCTCAGTTTGGTGCTAAGTTGCAAGGTTCACCCTTTTAACAAGGATACAGCATTGCTAGGGTTCTGGTCCATGTTAATCCAATGGAGGTTTTGAAAAGTGAAGAGTGTCGTGATGAGTATGTACCCTGCCTCCAGGAGCTCACAGTTTAACTCGAGAGAAGAGAGGCAAACATGTAACAAAGGGATGATGCCAGGAGGTGTGTCTGAAGCAGCAGATTGGTGGGAAGATCTTTTCTCATGCTCCACCAAAGGTGACAGTTGGAGGTGAGTCTTGGAGGATGCACCAGGCTGGAGGGGGAGAGCTGGGCTGGTGTGTGAAAATGAGAAGGGCTGAAGAAGGTTCAGGCCATGGTGGGGACATGGGTTGACCAGGAGAAGAATGTTTTTGCACAGGTAGGTAGATTGGATGGGAGTGGTGGAGGGTCTTCAGTATCAAACTTGGAAGTCCTGTAGACAATAGACATTGAAGGCTTCTAGAACATTTGTCTGATGGCAGCTGAAAACAGGTCCAAAGGCTAAAGCATTGATTCAAAACTCAAGATAAAGCAAACAGGTGGGTATCACAGGCCTCTAGGTTCATGAGAAATTGCTGCAGAGACAAGCAGAGCCCCTTCTGCACCCTCAACAGCACTGCCTCTCCTCCGTCAGGTGCTCACATGAGCAGCCCACCCCCTGGCTCCTGTTTGCTTCTGACACCCCATCGCTCACAGTTGCCGCTCCCACTTGCTACTTCATTTGTAGTTCTCAAGTGTGCCTGCAGTTCCTTGCATCTTTGCTCCTTCAGGGCCCTGCCTGTGTTCATCCCCCTGCTAAGAACCCTCCCCCATATGCCGTCCCCACCCTGCTTCGTTCCTACCTGCTCCTCTTTCGTGACTTAGTTCAAGTGTCACCTCTGTGACTGATGCTGTTACTCTGTGCCACTCCCTCCAGCACTGGCCTCTCCCAGTGCCCACAGTGCCTCCTTGGTTACCTTGTCACAAATAGGGTTATGACCTGCTTGGTGGGTCTCCCCACTGTATCTTAAGCTCTTCAAGGGCAGAACTTCATTTTACTCAGTTTGAATCCCAATGCCTAACCCAGGACCTGACATGGAGCATGCAGATTAACTATTCATTTTTTTTTCATGCAGAAACTGACTTAAGCTAAAGCACAATGTTATGAAGAAAAACTTCCAGGGTGAAAGGATAGTAAGATCCTAGAACCGTGGTCCTCCAGCATTAGTCTGAGGAACCTCAACGTGTTATGAACTGTTCTCAAAGGGGGTCGGTTGACTTGATATACACTTACAACACATCTTTGTTAAAAGAAGACATATATGTTGTTAGGGTGGTGCTGATCCTAGGCGCAATGAACTAAGCAGGGTCTTTGAAGTGAGGTCCCTTTTTTCTTCCTGTTATTTCAAGGAAGCATTAAGAGGTTTCGCATACAGTGGAGTCAGAACACAGATGTGGATGTGAGTGTGGAAGGGAATACAGTCAGGGCAATAAAATTCCTGATCAGACAGTGGGGTAGGGTAAAAGGCAGTTAAGTGACTATCACAGCAACTGTGGGTGCTTGTATAGACAGCACGAAAATTGTGTTGTCAACTTCAGTGTTGTTTGGAGTTTTTTATTCTTCAAGTTCCTACCAAAATTCTAGATGGGTACCACTATTCTAGGAGGAGTTCCTGCATGGTGACTATGTTGCCAGGTTACAGTCAGTAGGCATCAGGTCTTAGGGCACAGACCATGGGAAGTATTAGAGGCCTTCCTGTTCCCTAAGCTTGATGCCATTAAGTTAGGCCAATCATAGTCCTTCCCCAATATTTGAATAGGAAAAATAGGGCTTGTCCTGTCAAGTCACAGATGCTGTGATGGCTGTTTTGTGGCACCATCAGTGTCAGCACTAACTCTACAGCGCACAGTGGATGAGAATGAAGAGACAACAAAACTCTACAAAACACAAATGGTGGAATGGGACCTGGATCTTCGGGAGGCGGGAACAAGAAAGAGTGCAAGAGTGTGAGCAAGCAGAAGTCCGGTTGGCATGTTCAGGTGGAACATGCTGCATTTAGGGAGGATGCGTAAAGTACAAGTGATTTCCACTGTTCTGTGAAGACCTAAAAAAAAGAAGAAGAATTTTCAGAATTATAATTTTCAGAATTATAATCATTATCTTCCACGGAATTGTGGTGTTAGCAGTGAAAAGGCACCTGATGTTGGACAGGGTTCAATGACCTTGCTTCATCTACCTCAGTTCTTGAGTTGGGCTGAGGAAGGAGGACCTTAGAACCAAGGAACATGGATACAAACGGAAGTTTCTTTAGAAGGCCACAGAGGTGGAAGAAGTGCACAGAGGCAAAAGAAGGGCCCTTGGAACTGAGGAGAAAGAGAGGCAAAGAAAATGCACCTGGGGAAGGTGAGGGGGCAGGCACAGGTGTTCCAGAGACAGAGAGCCACCGTGCCCTTCATCTTTAGGGCTTTTATCTGGAGGTTTCAGTCTCAGCTTTCCAGGTGTGTCCTTTCTCGGCCGTGAGTGATCTCTAGTGATTGGTCAGCACCAGGCTAGGGGGCGTCATTCGTCATCACAGCTGGTCCTGAAGTCAGCCATGGCTCACCCTGCCTGGCCTTGCTGCTTCTCTGGGCCTGGAATAGAAACACAACTGAGGCCTAGATGTGATGTCCAGTTCTACCAAGACCCTGCCTCCAACAGACCCAAGGCTTTCTTCTTGAGAGGATCTGATGCAGGTCAGAAATTCATGGTCTGAGGGCCGAATGCTTAAGGGAGTGGTCATGCCAGGGCTTATCTGGGAGTCGGTGAGGCTATACTCTGGTCCCCTTGTTCCTCCTCTAAGGGTGTCTACCCCATGACTAGTGACATGCCAGAGGAGGAAAGGTCACATGCCGGGGGGGCAAGGTCCTACAGTACTCATTTTCCCAGTTCTGTCTGTTGTTAGCTCTCAGGGCTTCCCGTCCTGGTGACCTTCTGTATCTGGCCTGTCATTCCCACTCTGCTCATGTCTTTCTAACTGCCCACTCTATCAGTGGGACTCAGCGTGGTCAAGAAAAGTGTGTAGGCACATAGATATGCCACCATGTGGAGAAAGACAGAGGAAGAA
>JAPYXV010004466.1:0-11357 GCA_028533065.1 Trachops cirrhosus
TGGATGGTAGGTAGAAAATAGACAGGGGGAGGGCAAGAATAGTGGGGGAAATGTAGAAGCTAAAGAACTTACGACACATGGACATGAACTAAAGGGGGAGAATGTGGGTGGGAGAGGGTGTTCAGGGTAGAGGGGAGTGAAGGGGGGATAACAGGACAGCTGTAATAGCATAATCAATAAAATATATTAAAAAAATAAAAGAGATATAGGGTATTTTGGGCAAGAAGAATGAGAGCAAAAGCATAGAGGTAGTAATGAGCAAGAATGTTTAAGATTATAATAATCATTTTTATAGGGATGTAAAATGTAACAGACACTAGAATTCTGGTGCTGAATCGAACAGCCTAAATTCAAACTTCATTTTATAGACAAAACAAAATCCCCAAAATGAAGAAATGATAGCCCCATAGATTTACAATAAAATTAGCAATAAAAATATACTTAGACTGTAAGTTCACAGTTTTCTGCCTACATCTTTACTTCTAAAACTGGGGTTAGGCCCAAACTGGTGTGGCTTAGTGGGTTGGACGTTGTCCTGCAAACTGAAAGGTCACTGGTTTGATTCCCAGTAAGGGCACATGCCTGGGTTGTTGGCCAGGCCCTCGGCTTGGGGTGTGCTGGGGGTGTATGAGAGGCAATGGATTGATGTTTCACTCACAGAGGCAACTGATGAATGTTTCTCTCCCTCTCTTTCTCCCTCCCTTCCCCTTGCTCTAAAAAGAAATAAAATCTTTAAAAAATAAATAAATAAAACTGGGGTCAGTCCATATCAAGGTTATGGGTGGGAAAACAGTAGGAAAGGCAGAGATTTATTATTGAGAGCCTGCCTTGGTCCAGCCACTACTATATGCTAGAGACTTTACATATAAATTTAATCTTCAAATAAATCCTGTGTTTAGCTATTATTCCCATTTTACAGATAAAGAACCAAATACAACTAGTCATGTGTTATCCTTATTCCTTTACTTGAGCTTCATAATCTCCTCCTAAATTCTTGTATCTGTCCTATCCTCTGTCATTCAGCAAACCACCACAGATTTCTGCTGCTAGACTTTTACAATCTATAAGTGACAAACCAGAGAGCAATCAAACCAAACCTATGCTAATATCTGAACAAGGAGTTAATAAGATCCAGTGCCCCAAACTGCTATCCTCACATCACTGGCAAATTTTCATTTAATTCTATTTTTAAAAACTTTATAAAGAAGTTAACAATCTTAAAAATAACAAAAAACAAAAATAATAAGCCTACAGAGCTCTGAGTTTGTTTTTCTTACCTGGGTGTGAGTTAATTATCTTAGCTGCCTTTTAACTACTTTCTGAGTCCAAGTGAATGGAAAAATGGGTTTTTAACTAGAGGAAAGGTATCATAATAATTTATAAAGAAGAAGAACTTTAGGAAGGAAAGGATGCCAAAGGCAGGAATTATTATTTCAAACTTTTTGCCTGGGATCTTTATTTTAGAGAGGAAAGGGTAATCGTATTCCTTTTTGCTCCAATACCACACGGATCCCTGGTCCCAGAACTAAGAACCACATCAACTAGCACCCAAACTGCAGTTCAGGCATATTGTGGCCAAACAGGCTTTGGCTTATTAGCAGGCACCTAACATTGTTTATCTAATAAATGTTTAAGAAGTATTTATTGCATTCAAATTTCTAATTTGAAAACTATTCATATGTATCAGTAATTCTGTTATTTATTTTTTGTTACATACTTAGAAAGCAGGGCAAGAATATATGTATGATTCTAACATAGACCTATGGGTAGGTAATTGTGCTTAAAGGAGAAAATGAGATCTGGAAGAATGGGTGTGACTAACTGGACCATCTGTGGATGGAGACTGATTCTATTCACTGAGAGACATTACCGAATTTTCTTAAATAAACATATTCCAGACAAATACATATATAAAGCTGCATATATATAATAAATTCAAGTTTAAAGTCAAAGGACAGAACAAAACATATACCAAAACTAAATCCCAATCCTCGTTCACGTTGTATGGCGGCTTTCGTATGTTGTGATCGCCAGTAGAAATGAGAAAGATTTCTCAGGACCTGTAAAGAACAATTTTATTAAAATTAATTTGATAAATTAAACAGTAATCAAATACGAGAATCCTGACAATTACAAGTGACTACAGCAACTTGTTTGACCACTCAGCAGTTTTTTGAGTCATTACTTAAGTGCCCTCAACTATAATTTGATTTGTATGTTAAATAAGCCAATCACCAGGTATTTGAACACCTATCAAAAAGGCAATGCTTTCTTTTAAACAATGAAAATAAAACTAATCAGTAGTATTTATGCTACTAACGTGGAGTGTTTCCAAGGCAAATAACAGTCAGGAGTAGTGGCAGACTTAGAACCATTATTTTGGATATTTTACTTACAAGCTCTAGGACACTTGTGATTGAGGAGGTTATGGCAACAAGAGGATGGCACTGTACTGTGTGCAAGAGTTGCCCAGTCCATCAATGCCCAAGGGCATTGATTTAAACTGCCCTTTCAAAATAACAATATACTTTATACAATTTGGAAAAAGTAATTACACAGAGTATGAAAATTCACATTTCTTCGCAATTTTCATTAATTTTGAAAGCAAAATGTGGTTTCTCTAATCCTCATTATCTAGTTATCGCAGACCAAACCTATTTTTATTTATAGTCATATTCCACATATTAATTAACTGATTATCCAGGTCACGCCTAGGATTAAGGCACTATATTTATTCCTATTTTGCACATGAAGAAACAGGTTCAGAAAGGTCAAGTAAAATTGGCTAAAGTTGCTCAGCTATTATGTGGTAGAACCAAGGTTCTAACTCTAACATTTAATACCAAGAACCCATGCCATCAAGCACCTCGCTAAATCACTCTTTCAGTTTCAAGTCTCCTAATTGGTTATTAGGTTCTATAGAGAAGAAAAGCATACTACAGCAATCAGACCAAAAAATCTAACTATTCTCAATGTGCGTTCAGACACCACTATACCAAAATTAGACCTCACCAAAAAATGTACAATAGTTTTTTGAGAGACATTACATGGGGTATATTAGATTTCAAATAATTTACAAAAAGTTAATGTGATTTTCGGGGAAAGGTAGCTACAGCCAGGGAACACTGTCCAGTGACCTGTTAATTATATACTAATGTTAGCCATTTAATTATACAGGTGGCTTAGTAGACATAGATATAGAAATAGTACAGTATTTGAACTCAGAACTGCTAAACTCAAACTGAATTTGAGTCCAGATTATACAATATTTTTGGTATCTTGGATTGGCTACAAACTTGTAGCTACTTTCAAACCTGGAAAATAGGGTATGAAAAGGGATTATAGAACAGGACTTCCAGTCAAGATGGTGGCATAGACAGACATGGCTCACCTCTTCACACAATCACACCAAAATTACAACTAAAATATAGAACCACCATCACTCAGAACCATCAGAAATCAAGGTGAATGGAAGTCTGATAACTATGGAATTAAAGAAACTACATCTATCCAGACTGGTAGGAGAGGTGCAGATACGGAACGGGTTTGTACCTCACCCATGTGTAGTGGATAAAAATTCCGGAGGGATTATCTTGGGAGCAAGGAGTCCCAGACCCACAAAAGGCCCCCAGCCTGGGGTTCCAGAACCAGAAACATAAGTCCCTACCACTTCTGGCTGCAAAAACCAACACACATTGAGTTGGTGGAAGAAAATGCTGGAGCCCCAAGCAGTTCCTCTTAAAGAACCCACACATGGACTTACCTACTCAGACTCAGTCCCTCTGAACACCAGCAATGGGGCAGCAGCTTGAAAGGCAACGGTAGTATACAGGGAGAAGCTGAAGTGTCTGGCATCAAGGCAAGCAGAGGCCATGGTCTCTTTTCAAAACCCTCCCCCCACAGAGCCAGCAAGCTGGTGTCATATCTGAGACTCCATCAAAAAGGCTACTACTGTTTGGCTTTCCTTGGAGATACCCAGAGACTCAGTCACAACCAACTTGCAGGCCCACCCAACCTGCTTTTCCTGTGAATGGCTGGTCTTGGCTCATGCTGCACAACTTCCTAAATCCTCTCAAACAAGCAAGACCTGGCTGTATGGTAACTGCTGGCAAGAGCATTAACAGCTGTCTAGATTCACAGCTTGGCTGTGCCTTAGAATCTTCGAGCTCAGCACAAGTACTAGCCATCTCAGACTGCTTTACAGCTTAGGTAGAGTAGCCTGGAGTGAAACACAGGTGGGAGCAGAACATGGCCTACACCACTTGTGAAACCCCAGGGCCAGAGCACCCAGTGGACAGCTACGGATCATGTGGGACACCAACATTATGCCCTGCACAGCTGAGCCTCTACAGAGGGTGGACATTGGTGATAAATGATAACAGTCAATCCCTGCAGCTGACTGGCCTGGGTAAACCCCTCCCATTGCTCTACCAACAGCATTCAAGGCCCAACTATAAGAGGAGGGTGTACTCAGCCCACAAAAAGGGCACACCTCAAATACCCAGCTTCGGTGATAGCTTCGGTGTCACTGGACCCTACAGGACACCTAACACATTAGGCCACACTACCAAGACAGAGTCAAAGCAGCTCTACCCAATACATAGAAATAAACACAGGGAGGCTGCCAAAACAAGGAGACAAAGAAACATGGCCCAAATGAAAGAACAGATCATAACTCCTGGAAAAGAACTAAACAAAAGGGAGACATGCAATCTATCAGATGCAGAGTTCAAAACACTGGTTATAAGGAGGCTCAAGGAACTGAGTGAGGACCTCAACAGCATAAAACAGATCCAGCCAGAAATGAAGGAAACACTAATTGAAATGAAGAACAATTTACAGGTAAACAACAGTAGAGTGGATGAAGCTGAGAATCAAATCAATGATTTGGAACATAAGGAAGCAAAAATCAATCATCCGCAACAAGAAAAAAGATTCCAAAAAAAACAAGAATAGAGTAAGCAGCCTCTGGGACAACATTCCAACATTCACATCATAAGGGTGCCAGAAGAAGAGAAAGAGCAAGAAATGGCAAATTTATTTGAAAAAATAATGAAAGAAAACTTCCCTAATTTGGTGAAGGAAATAGACATGCAAGTCCAGGAAGCACAGAGAATCCCAAACAAGATGGATACAAAGAGGCCCACTCCAAGACACATCATCATTAAAATGGCAAAGGTTAAAGATAAAGAGAGAACCTTAAATGTAGTGAGAGAAAAGAAGTTAGTTACCTACAGGGGAGCTCCCCTAAGACTGTCAGCTGATTTCTCAAAGAAACTTTGCAGGCTAGAAGGGATTGGCGAGAAATATTCAAAGTCACAAAAAGCAGGGACCTACAGCCAAGATTGTTCTACCCAGTAAAGCTGTCATTTAGAATTGAAAGGCAGATAAGGAGCTTCCCAGACAAGAAAAAGCTAAAGGAGTTCATCATCCAAACCATTATATATGAAATGTTAAAAGGACTTATTTAAGTAAAAGAAGATCAAAACTATGAACAATAAAATGGCAATAAATACATATCTATCAACAATTGAATCTAAAAAACAAGCTTAGCAAACAAGCACAGAGACAGAATTATAGATACGGAGAACATTTTTGATGGTTGCCAGATGGGAGTGGGGTGTCGGTGAATGGGTTAAGAGGTAAGTAGATTAAGAAGTACAAATAGGTAGTTATAGAATAGCCATGGAGATGTAAAGTACAGCATAGGAAACAGAGTAGCCAAAGAACTTACACGCAGGACCCATGGACATGAACAATGGTGTGAGTATTGCCTGAGGGAGTAGGGGGTACTGAGTGAAGGGAGGGCAAAGGGGGAAAAATCAGGACAACTGTAATAGCAGAATCAAGAAAATACAATTTTAAAAAAAGAAAAGGATTTATCACTTGTTGAGATGATTAAAATAGGATAATTTCTTGGAAGTCTAGTGCCATACTGAATGTATTACTTTAAGTGTTCTGCCCAGAGCCACAGAATTCCAAATCTCCAAAAGACAGCAACTTTAATCAAGCATCAACTCTGTAACAATAGCATAATATGTAAAACAAAATACAAAAATAGTTTTGTATTATTTCTGAGTAATATAATATTCTTAGCTTCACAGGAATGTCAAGGAAGAGATACAGGGGTAGAAGTCTTCTAGATCAGGTTTTTCTATATCCTTCCTTGAACAGGTTGAGAAATCTGTTTTTTACTGGTGTCAGAGTTAAAAAATCATTTAAGAAATCCCCCAATTTCTGTCTTCAGAGCCCATTAACTCATATGGCAATGACAAATATGGAGCAACAACCCACTGAAATTATCCTAAATCCTAACACTGCTACTTTTTTGGTCAAGAACATAACTTTTTTAACTCAATTATAAATGACATTTTAATGGCAGTCTTGTGTGAACTGTATCAATAATATTTAAGATAGCAAAATGCATTTAGTGACTAAGACAATTTAGAATCTTAAACACAACACTAGAATATACACAAACTTCAAGGAGAATTCTGCAGATTTTTCTCTATTTTTTAACGTATGTCACGTGGAAACACATGGCAAAACCAAAAGCGTATTAAACATATTAGGAATCCCAAAGAGCTGCTGCTTCATTTTCCTTTTCCCCGTGACTTTGCAGGCCCCGAGGTAAGACTATCTGAATTCTCCACTTCCTAAGGTACGTCAACTGCAGAATGACATTTCCTCTAAGATTTCCTTCTTGGGCTGGGGACAGAGAGCTGCTAGACAGCGTTTTTTCAACAGCAAAAACAGGATTCAGAGACAGGTTCAGTTCAGGAAAGTGTGGGATTACTGGGGGAAATATATGGAGGGTTCCAGACCAGAGAAATAAAAATATATTCTAAAAACTGGACGCCACTATATGGAGGGGGCAGATGCCCAGCAAAACCAGGGAAGTACCCTGTCCCAAAGCGAGAGGAGGAGGTGAGCCTGAAAGCAAGGCTAGAGTCCGGAATCCTGGCCCACAGGCAAAGGTCAAGTACCAAGAGGGCCAAGGAGCCCGAGGCAGGCTCCTTCCACATCACGGCTCCATCCCCTCCGCCCCCCGCCCCGACCACGCCAACCTCCGTCCCAAGCCCATTCCCCAAACACCCCAACTTCCCCAGCCACACCCAGCCCTGTTCTCCGGCTCACCCCGCAGCTTCGCCTAAACAATGCTGCCATGTTGACTCGCCCTCTGAGTACTGTCCTTCAACCACTCAATAAAGCTAAAACTCAGCGTGGCTGGCGGGCGCAAACGACCCCGCCCACAGAGATACAAGTGGGAGGGGCCTAAGAGGGGTGTGGCTTAACCAAAGAAAACAGGGAGGAAGAGGAGCGGAGGAGCTGAGTGCGCGGCTTAACCAAAAATAAACTTGCTCCGTAACCTCATCTAAGCTGTCCCTGCGGCCTTGCCACGGGGTTTAACGCGATTCTTGGACCTGACTTGTTCGGCTGGGTGGTCCTCGGAAAGACTTTGCTTCCGTCTGGTTCTCTGAGTTCACGTCTGGCGCCCTCCTGGGGGAAGCTGAGGCTGACAGCAGGGCGTTGGAGCCCCGAAAGCGGCTGGGCAGTGGGACTCTGGGGCTGAGAGGGCGAGCATGCGCCTTGGGAAGTGAGGATGTGGCACGGGCGCTCTGCCCGCGGGGAATCTGGGTGAGAGGCCGCGCCCTCGTTCGGAGGTTTGGCGTGGAGCGGTCTGCTGGGGCTTCAACCTTTTATTTATCTGGGGAAACCTGCCAAACCCAAATGGTTTCTGCTTTAATGAATCAAAATACACTGTACTCTCAAACGCTGGACTTAAAAGAATGTTCAGGGCTTCAGAAATTTAAACAAGCAAGGTAATTTAATCACGTTGACTGCTACGACCTTTCCAAATATTACCGAGGCTATTTATTACTGCCCACGCGCACGGTTGTGCAGAATGTCCTTGGAAATAAGGGTACAACGTAAGCCTGTCTAAATAAAGTTGGCTCAGACAATGAATGTTGAAAGTGAATGTCCGCCTGAAGAATTCTACTTAAAGTCACCCTCTCTTCCAATTTGATCCTGAGTTCTGGGAGGAGAGCTGTTGAAGTTACAAAACTCGGGGATTTGTAAAACTGTCCAGGTTTGGATATCTCTTGTGAAAGCTAATAAAAACCCCGAAAAACCGAAAGAAAGCCGGGAGTGTAAATGTTTCCCACGATCCTCAGGATTTTCCATTTTTCTTGCTACTATCCTAGTTTAGGCTCTCATCACTCACACCTAAGTCTTGCTACTAATTTCACAATCCTTTTTGCTCACTATAGGCCGGCCATAATCTCATTCAAATATTGCTTGTTTTTGTACTACCCTACAAGAGCCTTAAACTTTGTTATCTGGGAATTTATAATGTATTTATTCAGATTAGGTACAAGGCAGAATATTAAACGCTAAATTCATAGTAAAAGTACCAGAGGAATTCAGAAAAGAGAACTCAACTCAGTTTGTCATGCAATCAGCAAGAAAGCCTTCAAAGAGGTGAATAAAACACAAAATGGACTGTTAAAGATGGGCAGGTTTTGGCTACACAAGTCTTTTTTCCAATTTCTAACTCTAAACATTTTAAACAAAAAAAAAATGAACAAAAAAGTACAAAATTACCCATATGTCCATCATGTAGATTTAAAAATTATTATAATAATTTTTGTTTTATTTGTATATTTGTGTGTACATATGTGTGTGTGGTTGTTTTTGATTGTTTTTGTCAGAACCATAAGTTGTACACAGTAAGACACTTCACCTCTAAATACTTTTGCTATATATCTCCTGTGAGGATATTGTTCTCATAAACACAAACCCTTTATCACACCTAAGAGAATTAGGTCATTCTCTAATATCATTTAATATCCAGTCAATATTTAGATTTCCCCAATTGTCCCCCAAGTGCCTTTTGTATGTACAGTATAGTCCTTAAATAATGTTGTTTTGTTATAATGTTGAAGATGGGTTGTTATAGGAACTTAATTCTTGTTTATATCAATTAGCCTATGGTTTTGTTATACTTCATTTTACCTAAAGTTGCAGAACCTATTGGTGACATTAAGTGAAGATTTGATTTATAGTAGTTTGTTTCTGAACCAGGATCCTATCAATGATTGCCTCTTGCAGTGAGGGTTTAACTATCTTTGGACTCTTAGCCGAAAACTTTTAATCCTTACTCCCCCTCAAATAATTCTAATTAAAAAAATTTTATTTGCTGATTCTAGAGAGACAGAGATAAAATTGGGCCTGTGGCTCTACCTAGTCATTAATTCACTAGTTGCCCTTTGCCCCAGTGACTTATCCAAACACTGCTCTAACCGAGTTACTTCACCAGCACTAATTTTTTTCTTATTCCAAAACCAAGCCAGTTGTCCAGAAGAATGCCCTAGTTCTGAGTTTTAAAATTGTTTGTTTTTTTCCCCAGACCTTGTATTTTCTATAAAATCCAAGTTACATGAGGCCTGAATAATTGAGATTAAACATATCTGGGAAGGATACTTCCTAGGATATACTGTGTAATTTATATTGTATAACATTAGGAGGTGTTTAATGTCAGGTGTGACAGGTTACTAGTGATGATAAATTTGATCATTTGATTAAAGTGCTGACAGTTTTTTCCCTGGTTAAAGAAAGGTATTTTTTGCCTTTGCAAGTAAGAAGTAATTTATAGGGTGATATTTGACGTTATACCGAACAACTTTTCTCCTAAATTTTGCCCAGTGGTAGACATGGAATCAGCTCTCAATATATACCTTTTTAATTGGACACTGTTCCACAAAACTTATCCCATTTTTAGGTGAGATAAATTAAATATCCTCCCAGTGTTCCTTTGTCTCTTGCCACCCTCCTTTAACTGATGGGAATATGACACTAAAACAGATTGCTCTTTTGATTAGTGGTTCTTAACCTGGGGCTCTTGAATAAACTTAAGATAGGTCTGTGAATCCTTTGGAGTTAAAAAATATATATATGTATGCATACATTCCTGAACAGAAGATCCTAGCTGGTGGGAAAGTAAAAGTTTATGAGTTCAGATGCCAATAGTGTGGAAGATGTGATGGAGGGACTAGTTGGAAGGTTTTCTTCTGGTTGTTTCCATTTCTCAATGGAATAGGAAATAAGATTATTAGCAGAGAATGAGGAAGTGTTGGAAATTTGAGGAAAGAGTGAAAAATTGTGTAAGTATGAACTATTTCCTTAGTTCTGGGACTGAGATGTGAGGTGATGAGGGACAGTGCAGAGGTTCAATGCATCAACATGCCTGGTGAGTTTGAAAATTAGTGGAACTGAAATATTGGGGAGAATGAGCTGAAAAGATATAGGGTAGTAGTCACGTGGAGGAGTGAAGTTATGGGAAAGACAATTCTAGGAAACCATGGGATTAAGTAGTTAGAGCGGAAAACACAGTTATTGTAGGAGAGGGAGTCAAAGAACTGAAAGGCCAGCTGAATGGAAAATCATCTCTGTGGATATTGAAATTATTAAAAATTATAACTGTTGTTAGAGATAAAGCAACCTTGAACCAAGTGAAAAACTTTTGGTAGCATCCGTATTTATCTCTCACCAGGAAAAAATGATGATAGAATTGTAATTATAAACTGACATGTTTGGTACAAAACAACATGAACATTTTTGGTACCTGCTCTTCATCTCTTCCATTCCTTTTCAAATAGTACTTTTGTTCTGTTTTCTTTAGCAATAGTAATAGAGCAAGATACACTATATTGTTATCTAAAAAATGCTTTTATAGAAAAGGAATTTATGATTTGTAGTGTCTGCCCTGCCTGGTTTCAGGAGCCGTAACCCCCCATGGCTAAGGCTGAGTGAGAAACCTCCCAGAACTGGGAGGCCTAAGGAGACAAAACATATTTCCCTGAACATGGGCACTGCCTGCTCTGCTATTCCCTTCAGCTTGGTCGGATAGTCAATGACGGGCAACCATTCTCTGGAAGAATGGACCTAAGACAGACACGATCACATGGGAATAAGCCATCAGGGAAGAAACTCAGGGGGCTGTGGAAGTGAGGGAGTGATCGATATCACCCCTGACCCCTCGGATTTGACAATAGCCTGAGTCCTTGTTCTGGATGTGAGAAATCCAAGTCTTCTGGCTGCCTTTGTCTCCTCAGCCCGACTCAGGGCCTGTGGAAATAGCAGGGGCGGTGAGGCTCAGACTAGAGTTGGCGGACACCTGGGGTAAATTAGACCTGGGGCATAAGATATGTAAAATCCTGTGAGACCTGCTTGCTAGGATGCTCTTAGATGTGTAGGCTCTGGCAGGAAATAAGACTAATCCTGTTTCTGTTAGGTGATACCAGCCCCAAATCCCAGCATGAGATTTTTGAACTCTATGTAAATTATCCACCTGT
>JAPYXV010004467.1:0-11356 GCA_028533065.1 Trachops cirrhosus
ACTGCTTTCTTGGCGCCGGGGTTACAGCTCAGACCACATGTGTCCTGCCTAATAGTCCGTATCCACAGGTAAGGCCCACGGAACAAGGCCGGTCTAAATATAGAATTCCAGCCTGGACGACCCGAGGCTCCCTCCAGCACAATAGGAGGCTGCAAAACGCTGCCAGATGAAAGGGTATGCAAGATGCAAGGAATCGGTCCAGGCGAGAGAACAATGGAGTGGTGGATGCAACCCAAGGCAGCCTTTCCTGACTCTGGACCCCGATACCGCTCGCTGGATGTCCGTTCCTGCTCCCCCCGAGTCTCTCAGAGCACCTCCTCTCCAGCCACCGAGTTTCTTATGGTCGAGCGTTAGAAAGACCTCACTCAAGACCGCTGAAGCTAGAAGCGGACTTTACTGAGTCATTTCATGGAGAAGTCTGCACGGGGAGAGAGGTGCGTCTTAAATGAGGGCCAGCTTTCTCTCTCGGACATCAACATGTGTGCCCCTGTCCTGGGCCTTTTCCTGCTGGAGACGGGCTTCTGGGTGGGGCTGAGCAGGTGAGGCAGAGAAGTGGGGGTAGGTTCTGCCTCGGATATTTCTAGGCTTAAATAAATCCAGCTTATCAATCTCCGAGGGCTGGGGAGGAGTTTTCTCCACTACGGGGTTCGTATATAAAATTCAGGGCGGGGGGAGACTCCAAGAGGCGGAGTTTGGGCTATAAGCCTGCTCTTGGCCATCCTCTGTAGCCGAGCCTCTGCCCACCCTGAATTGCAAACAGGGTCACCATCCTGGGGCATGCAATCCCACCAACAATGCGTGGAGTGGAGAGGGGACTTCTCAAAGGAAAGAGGGAGGCTGTCTCCTCAAGAAAGGAATTTTGAATAAACAAAAACCTCGGGGCACTGTGACATGGCTTGTCAACCTCTCATTAAGCCCCACAGCCCTCCTCACACCAGTCTCCCCGGCTTTTTACCCCAGCACCTTCCCCTCGCTGATTGCCCAGGCCCTGCCGAGCACCCCCCAGGGGTTTCCTCCACTCTTCTGCACCAGCACCCCAATTTCTCAAACAACCTGCGTCTCAAAGAGGGCAAGTCGCTGGCCCAGAGCCCCACAGCTAGAAAGCGGCTGAGCTGCGCGTCAAGCTCTGAATCAAAACCGCAGCCCCTCCGCCCTGTTCCTTCTCCTGAACGGAAACCCCGCCGCCAGCCAGCATGCGAGCGCGCTCTGCCCGCCCAGGTGTCTTCGCTCCGCTTCCTGACAATGATCCTGACAATGACCGAGGGCTTCTGAAGAAGGCTCCGCCGCCTCTGTCTGTTCCCCATCATCCTCGGGCGGGCTGGCTCCCACCAGAGGAGGCTGGGACATTCATTACAAGGCTAACAAGCTCGTGCGTCTGTCGCTCAGTCACAGCACCTGAACGAGCTTTGAAGCCTGCGCAGAAGGGCCCTCTCTCGCGGAGCACGAGCGGTGGCGGGGGACAGGGGGCGGGGGAGGGGGCGTCTCCGGTGTGGTTAGGCGATGTCTGGGTGCCATAGCAGCTGCGCCCCGGCAGGGGCGTCCCCTCTGAGGGTCTGGGGCAACCGGTAATCGTCTCCTCGGACTCGGGGCTGAAAACTGAACAGCCTGGACGTCAAGGACTCTAGTGTCTCTTTCCCACAATCCACAGGGAATAGAGCAGGTGGGTTCTGGCCTTGAACCCTAACTCTCCCATGAGCGGGCTCTATGGCCTTGGGGACGTTGTTTAACTCTCTCTGTGCCTCAGTTTCCTGACCTATAACAAGGTGTTGCCATAAGGGAATAGTAGAATAATACAGAGTTCCATAAATGCCTGCCATTACTATTACAGTGTCCCTTCACGGGACAAGGAGGACAAAAGGGGTGGCAAGGAGGCCCTCGTGGCGGAGAATGACTGGGTCTGGCTCCTCCCGGGGGCAGCTGTGACATATTTAGCTGGCACCCCGGCTCTGGCTCCAAGAGGTCCTGTGACCCTGGACAGTTCGCTTTGCCCCGAAGAGCTTCGGTTTTCTTACCTGCAGAGCAGAGGCAGTCACACCTGCCCTTCTGGGTGGGCTACAGCGGTGGTGGCATCAAGTGGCCTCTGCAGGGCGGTTAGTGCTCACGGAGACGCCCTGGGAGGAATGCCCGGAGAGCAGAAGCAGGATGGCAGTGAGCGGGACTTCGGGGGGAATAGGTGGCAGGAAAGCTACGACCGGGCTCTGTCTGGCATGTGGGAGCTATCGCCTTGTCATCGTCATCATCGTCATCATCGTCATCATCATCATCACTGAAGCATTTGTACTAAACACCTAACCGCGCACAGCAGTGGGCAGGACTGCTGATGTGGGCCCTGCATTTGTCCGTGCATAAATTATTCTGCACACCAATGGCTCTCAGCTCGGAATGACTCCCCGCCCCCTCCCCAGGAACATTTGGCAACACCTAGAGGCACTTCTGGTTGTCCCAACCTGGGGGGTTGTCACAACTAGTGCACAAAAGCCAAGGATGCTGTGTAACATCCCATGACGCACAGGACAGCCCCGTTACCTGGCTCAAGATGTCGGTGGCGCCAAGGTCAAAAGCCTGCTCGATATCCACACCCTTGACATTGAACCTGTGTCTAAGATCCAGCACCACCTGGGAGCTTGTTTCTCAGGCCTACGGAATAAGCGTCTGTGTACATACTGAGGTTGGAAAACAGGATCTGAAAAATGCAGAGAGTATGTAATCAGCAAACCAAACTACTGAGCACGTAGGCCAAATGCAGGGTACTGGGGGGCAGGGGTGGGAGAAGACAGACTAACAGGGGGACTGAAAGGGTGAATGCATTGGTGGAATGAAGATTTCTTTTTGTTTGGTCTAATCTACGCCGGGTGCCACGCTAGAGTCTTCACACGGGTTACCTCATTCCCTCCGACGCATCCCGGGTGGCAGGTCACCGGTGCGCACCTGCGCAGCCTGGCGTGACCACGCCAAACCATGGCCTCCCTGACGTGTATCCTGGAGCTTTCCAGAGTCTTTCCACTGCTGTCTAAACTGGATCACATAAAGAATGTCATTTCATGCTTACGCTTGCAGGAAAAACCTTGCTTATAGTTGGCATTTAGTGTTAGCTTCTGGTTTCTCGCACGTGGAGGAGCGTCATTCTTATGTGTGCGAAGAGGCAACTTTATCCTTGGTTTTTTCTTCACAGATCAATCAGTATCTTGTTTTACCTTCAACAAATGTATGAATTCTCCATAATTCGCATTTATCTCCTTTCGTTAAGAGAGTGGATCCGAGGTTAACGATACCATTTAGTAAGACTGAGTTTTTGTGGTCCAAAAGCTCAATAACTGCATCAGGGAGATATAATAATTGTAATATCTATCATGCATTAAGCACCTACTGTTTGCAACGCGTTGTAGAACAGTACCTCTAATCAGCCACTGGAGCTCATTCCTTGCTCCCATTTTTCGAAAAGAAGAAACTGAGACAGGCTTGGCCGTGGCAGTGAGTGGCAGGGTCAGGGTCAGACATGAGACCTGCCCGGCTCCAAGGCCCAAGCTCTCTGTCCACCTCTCAGCCAGGGCGGCCCTTGGTCAGTCAGCTGGCTGCAGGGCGAGCACTCGGAGTTCCCGTTTTGCCTGACCACCCTCCTTCCACCCTGGGGCCTGTTCCCCTCGGTCTCCCTGTGCTCGCCGTCTGCAGGGCCCACTTTCCCTGTAAGCCCCACTCGGCCCCCAGCTGGGAAGCCGTGGCATCAAGTCTGTGGTGTTAAGCGGGACAGCTGTTGACCTGAATCAGGGGGTCAGCAGACTTCTCCTTGTAGAGAATGAGGAAATAAATAAATAAATATTCTAGGCTCTCCAAGGTACACAACTTTCATCACACTTCCTCAGCTTCGCTACCACAGCGCCGAGGCAGTCACAGACAATATGAAAACAGGTGGGCAAGGCTGGGTGTAAATAAAACTTTATGGACACAAACCAAGGAGGAGGCCAAGCCAGATCTGGCCCCCACAAAGGCTGGAGTTTGCCAACTCTGGACTTTGTGATCTCTGGGATGTCTTCACACCCTGGCGTTTATTCTGTGGCTTATGTGTGAGAGAAAGTCACAGATGAGAGGTTGCGAAATGGTCTCAGCCACATCCAGCCCAAATGGAGTGCTTCTCCTCTACTACAGTGTAAACACACCCCAAAGCAGACGCCAGTACAGGGGGCCTGAATGAGCCCTCCCCCAGCTTCAGCCACGATGGCCACCACACCAGCCCACAACACCTCTTCCCCCAACACACAGTTTTCTGAAGTCTCTTACAGCGAATCCAGACCCATCATTTCACCCGTAAGTACGTCGACACATCTCTCTAGCAAACAAGCAGTTTTTAGAAACCTAACCACACAGACACTATCACCCTAACAAAACAAAGGAAAATTCCTTGTTAGCACCTGCTGCCTCGCGTGCTAAATTTAAATTTCCATAACTGTCTCATACAATGTCTTTTTACAGGTGGCTTGTTTGAATCAAACTTTAACTAAGGTTACACATGGAATTCACACAGAGCTTTTAAATGTTTGAATTGGTTGTCAACATGGGAAACTTTGGATTTCATATCAACATCAGGTTTTCAACTTCTCTTGGGAAAAAAATGGAAATAGTTGCCACTTGGCAGCCTCATCCCCATGGCGACAGGAGCAGCGTGCAGGCAGCGCGCACTGGGGTTGAGGACCCATGGTCCCCTGCACGTCCCCTCCACACCCCGACGTCGTCGGCGGCGGCCCTGCGGCGGGGTCCGGGTGGGCGTACCTGTGTGATGCTGGCTCGGCACTGTCTAGTCTCTCTCCCACTTCACACAGGACGTCACTCGAGCGGTTCCCCGGCCCACCTTTCCCTCCACATCCTCTCCGCAAAGTGTCTCTATCATTCTTTTTCCTTCCAAGCGAACCTTCAGAGGCCACCCGATTCCAGGAGTAACTGTGTAGCAGAGGCGGAACAGCGAGGAAAGGTTTACCCAGGCTAATCGGCCAGCTCTCTAGCCCCTAGGCTGGCTGTTTCCAGGGCACTAGGAAATGTCCCTGACCCCTAGACTATGACCCCACCGGCTCACGTCACTCCTGATGCTCCCAGAGCACAGAGCTCCCTCCCCAGGTGGAGAGCAGGCCTGCCTTGAATCCACACTCATGCTAGAATCGAGCCACAGATTTCCTCTGAGCCTCCTAGCAGTCGATGCAAAAGGGGAAAGCCTTGAAGTTGCACAGGGCACAGTGTTCCTGACAACAAGGCACGGCGACGACTCTGGAGAGGCAGGTGCCTTCCTGATACCGGGGCCTGAAAATATTTCCTCTCTGGGTAGGTCTCAAGAAGAGATCTTAAAGCTAGGTGAGGAGTCTGTGGGAACTCTATACCACATTTATAACTTAGCCATAAATATAAAAGTATTCCAAAATTAAAGGTTCAGTAAAAAAATAAAATAAAAAAGTCCACAGGTGGAACCCAGCTGACCTTAACACTGCAGGCTACGTAGACATGGGCTGCTGCTATTCCCGTTTGTATCTGCAGGGGGCGCCACTCACATCTGCACAGTCCCGGACACGCATTCTCTAAGTCTTGCTGCAGTAACTCTTGCGAGGCCATCTGGAAGTGATTGTCTATATTGTATGGAGCATGTGGACCCGGAAATGAGGGGGTACCCGACAGACAAATCCAGGTGTTTTGGGGGGCATTTTAAGGCCTATCAATCGACAGGCGTCAATAATTTGACGTTTCTGTCTACTCTCGTTGGTTCCCATCAATGTCAGCTACCCGGGCAGTGACAAGTCACAGAACAGAACTTGGAGCAGAACTGGCAGAACATGACGAGATTCGGGAGGGACGCCATGTTGAATGAGTGAGTGGACTTTAACCGGCTCTTTCTGCCAAAACTATTAACTTTAAAGTGACACAATAATTATTTTTCAGTAAGAACACGGCTGCTCCCGGACAGAACCTTGCCCAGAACATCTGACCTGAAGACGACAAGGAAAAGAAGACAATGGGAAGGTAATTATGGAAAGCACGGGAAAGATATTACGCCGGATTTTGAATTTTGTAACATACTGACTGCCTTATTTTAGTCACTCAAAATCTTATATTCCAAATCTCTAGTTAATTTCTAGAGCAATTCAACAAACCACAGCCTCACAGTGAACGACAGGATTCTTAATCAGAAAATGATTCTTAGAAAGAAAAATGCGATCATTTTATTAAAATGCTATCGTGTGCTGTTTAGCTATATCTTTATAATATAAATAAATCCAACTGAGATGTCCAGCCTCCCCCACCCCCCAAAAGAAAGAGTCCATGGGCAATGGGATGAATGAGCAAAGGTGTCGGTCACAACTGTGCGGTCGATACAATGACACCACAGCAAGCTTCCCGGGGCAGGAGTGGCCGGCTCAGCCTGCAGAGATCAGGGAGGTCTTCCCAGAGGAGGCGACTCTGGACTGAGTCCTCAAGGACCAATAGGAGGTTGCCTGTCTGACAAGGGCGAGTGAGTCAGCAGAAGGATTTCCAGGCAGATGGAAAGGCAGAAGCCGCTGTACCAGATGCCTGCCTTCCATTTGCCCTTTGAATGTTCTTTCCAGCCTGCTCTGCTTCCTCTAGCTGTACTGGGTTTGGCCTAGAGGATGCTGAGGATGCTGGTGCATTCCCTGTCCTGGCCAGGATTGACTTCCTGCCTGAATGTCACGTGGTATCCTCACGTGCAGAGAGAGATCATCTGGGTCCAAGTCTCTTCCTTTAAAGGCACTAATTCCATCATAAGGGCTTCACCCCTGTGACCTAATTACCTCTCCGAGGCCCGGCCTAACAGAACCACACTGGGGCTTAGGGGCTTCGACATAGGAATGGGAAGGAGATGCAAACGGTCCATCCATAGCACTGCATTAGAAACAGAGCTTCATCCAGCCTGCTCACCCATGCCCTTGGCTATGCCAGCGTCAAGCCCCCAAATCCCACCCCGGTTCACAGGGAGGAGAGGGGAGAGGGCACAGCTGTCTTTCCACATTCCAATCACAGGTCCATGCCGGTCACTTCTTTTGTCAGGCACTCCCCCAGAAAGGGCCGGAAGGCCCGTCCAGCGCAGGAAAGTCAGAACGGGGTCGGTCACAAAGCCAGAGCCGTGTGTGGTCTCAGAGAAGCTGCTCGGAAACGCCAGTGCGTCCGCTCCTCCGCCCGCCCATCCTGCTGACCTCGGTCCTGTGGCATCGCCCCCGCACACCGCCGGGGAAAGAGCCCGAGACCGCGATAGCAGCGCCCAGGCTTCCTGCGCATCAGAACTCACGAGGCTCGCCGATCACACAGACGCGGAGATGGTTAACCCGCTCCCCGGGCGGCTCCGAGGAACACCGCGTCCGAGCCCGCTGGACCCGGGAATCGGGAGATGAGATTGAGGGAGGGGCTTCCCCACGTCATTACTGTCCTCCCCACGGGGTGGGGCAAGAGGCGGTTTACAGCTGTGAGACCGAGAAACACAGTTTATTCGTGCATTCCTGTTCATTAGTTATTGCGTTATTTTCCATGCAAACAACTGTGAACCCACTTCTGCCCCACACTGTATTATTAAATTACTGAAAAACTGTACTTTACAAGTGTTTATAACAGTCAAATAACAGAGTAATAATAAATACCAACAATGAGAATATCACAGGACTTGTACCTACCATGTACCAGGTTCCGTACAGGCATCAAGACACATCTTTCCATAAACAAAATGTGGCGCGCACACACTCACACACACGGTGAAACAGTATCGGCCTTAACAGCATTCCACATGTTGACACGCGCTGTATTACATGGGTGAACGCAGAAGACGTCACGCTAAGTGAAATAAGCCAGTCCGTTTAAAGGGACAAATACCGTGTGATTCCCCGGATGTGAGGTCCGCAGAGGAGTCAATTTCCTGGACACAGGAAGTAGAAGGGTGGCTGCCAGGGGCCGGAGGGAAGAGGGGAGGGAGGGTCAGCCTTTACCAGCCGTGCAGCTGCGGCCGGGGAAGACGCAAACGCTCTAGAGGGGGGATGGCGCTAGTGGCCACACAGCCCTATGAGCGCACTTAGTGCCGCCGCGCTGCCGCTTTTTAATAAAGTGGTAAATTTTATGTTATATATGTTTTAGCACAAGAAAAAGGAAACACATGTGTGCCATAAAGCTAGGCGACAAGAACAACCATAAATCTCAGAGGCGGGCAGGTCTGGCCGTGAATCCCAGCTGTTGGAGGGAACTTTGGCAAGCAGAACCTGACCTCTCCCAGCCTCCACTCTCGGAATACGGGAGGAGGGGCAAGAACTAACGTCGAGAGGTGTTCCTAATGGCAGTCATTTTGCAGATACCGTCCCAAGTCACTGTTCCACAGCCCTGGGAGGTGCGTGGGTATTAGTAGCTTCTTTGTTCTGAAAAAGAAGTTGAGACTCAGAGAGGTTGTATGATAGGTCCAAAGTCACACAGCTAGGGGTGGCTCAAATATAAACATGACTCTAAAACGGGGCACTGTGGTCCTCCACACCCCCCTGGAAGCACCTGCAGAATCTCACCTTGAATTTGAAGACTTGGAGGGTGCAAACCCAGCGGCCGACTGAGGGCCTACTGTCCAGGTTCCGATATACGATGTGTTGTTTGGGGGGCCATTATGCAGCATCTCTCAGGTTATGTGCCTCCTTTTTATTTACAAGTCCTATGGATGTGCAACTGAAAAACAGACCAAAAAATGTGTCTCCAGAAGACTACGTGCTTGGAAATCAAAGCAGGACACCACAGTGAAGGGAGAAGTTGTTCCGAAAGCTAAAGTCTAAATTATGGGAATCAAGTAGAAATCTCAGTTTGGGGAGGCAAGTTCAAAATACACGAAGAACCAGGCAAGATAACAGGTGTCGTTGCCCAGAGAAGGGGCTAGAACTTCAGCGGGAGAAAAACAAACCCAGGGGAGTTCTCCATCAGACCTGAGGCTTCAGATTTCCACGCCTGCCTCGCTGTCCAGGGCCCCGCCCCGTACAGTCACAAAGACTGCACAGCTCCGGGGGTGCCGTTTGCATGTTCAGTAAAGCGAACGCCATCCCCGCCCCCCCAACTGTGCCATGGGCCAGATCTCTCTGCCTCCAGGTTAGGAGGATTTCCAGGAACATCCAACATGGTGGGGACTCAAGGAGAATGGCGAACAGAAAAGTGGGACCTATCCTAACTTTCTGAGAACTTGGGGACCAGGTTTTAGAATGTGAAAGGACCCCCACATGTATGGACCCCCCACCGTGTGCCTCCACTTTTCACCCATTTTGTCTCGTTTCACCCTCTGCATCTCCCATTTGAATGATAAGGAAAGATGCTCAGAGAGGTTCGGTAACTTGCCTATGGTCACACAGCGAGGCCGTGGTGGAGCCAGAATTGGAGCCCGGAATGGTGATGGCACATCAGCCCATCTTGATCCAGCTGCTGGCTGGGAAGACTCCGAGCCAGTCTGGGCATGGATTTATCTGGGCCGTGAGGGTGGAACAGCCGCTGGGGGCAGGTGCAAAGAGAAAATGAAGCCACAGAAAGGCAACCTGAAGGGTTTGGGGATAAACGGGGGTGGGGGGAAGGCACAGTTCCTAGGCCTTGAGGACTGGCGGTGCGCAAATGCAGAGCTCCAACTGGATCGGGCATCCTGTCCGGCACTTGGAGGCAGAGGCAGCCTCTGAGCTCAGCACTGGAAGACAGGGGTCAAAGTTCAGTTCTGCCTTGGAAACTTAGGGCCTGACTTGGGGCGCGTATTTCGCCTCTGAGACTCAGTTTCCTCACCTCCATACAGCGCGGGGAGGTGCACTGAGACGGTGTTTCTGCCTCTGACATCTTTTGCTTCTAGAATTTGCCTCTGCTTCAGTCAGAAAGGCTAGCAGGACTTCTCCTCCAGGGTGGTGGCCTCTCTCAGTCTGGGTGGCTCAGTCGTGTCCTGCACTCCAAGACTCAGGCCTCATTAGCCGATAGACATGGGGAGCAGAATCACCTCACCTCACTTGGGCCCAGCACCTCCCTACTTTTCTGAATTTTTAAAAGCGCCTTTACTCAGAATTCATCAAAGATTCATCAGGCTTGGGGCTGGCCCGAGCTCTTGCCAGAGAAGCAGAGTGGAGGTGGGCTGAGGAGGGGAACAGGAGGTCGGCGGGCCCCGTGGTACATGAGCGCCCAGAGCGGCACTGGGGGCCCTGCAGCCTCTGCCCCACGCGAGCAGCAGTGACGGGTGGAGACAGAGGAGTCACCCTTCCCCGGGGAGGCCCAATCCCAGCTCTGGGAGGCCTCCTTCGGCAGCCTGGGCCTCACCTTCCCCAAAGCGGAGTACGGCCTACCTGCCTTCCCATTTCACAGGACGTGAGGCAATAGGTGGGTCCCCGCTCTCCGTGGGCCCAAGGGACTGTAAATGAAGGCATTTGAGAGCGTTGCGGCAGCACGGGGCTCCAGACAGGCAGGGGCGGGGTGCAGGAGAGGCCGGTGGGCGGGGCTTCCTAGCAGCTCCTCCCCTCTGGTGACTTTGGCTTCTGTGGGAGGTTCTGTACAGAAGAAAAAGGGACACCGTCGCTTTTTAAAGTCTTTGAGGCATTGACCAGTCTACCCCTTGATTTTGCAGGAGAGGAAACGGAGGCCCCGAGTGGGCGAGTGACTTGCCCCAGACCGTCCAGCCCGCCAGTGGCCGAGCTGGCTCCTGGGCTGGGGGGCCCCGCTCTTCTCTGCCAGCCCCACCTTGCCAATGCCTGCGTCCGGGTGTGTCCTGGACTCCCAAACCGGCGGGGAACGTGCAGCGGGCAGGCAGCTGGCCTGACCACAGGAGGACATCCCTCGGGTTGACATAACAAGGCTGGGTGGCTCTTCACCTGATGCCCATGATGGAATGTTCTAGACTCTGTGTGCCTTGTAAGTGCCCCCTGGCTCGAGTAGTTCTGTGGAACAAAGTCCCTTCAGCCCTAACAGAAATTGGGCTTCCAGCCCTCAGAGCACCGGGTCCGTGCTCCAGCTCTCCCATTTCAGAAGCGGAAATCGAAGCCCGGGGAAGTCATGCACCAAATTGGCACTAGGCCACCCAGGTGCCTCACCGCCGCCGCACCTCCCCAGGGCCTCTGTCCTCCTTCAGAAGCGTCCCTCGACCCCCCTCTGCCACCCCCTCCTCCAGGAGGCGCGACAAGGCCAGCACTGAGGGCAGACTCTCTCTGGGGGTCTTCAACCCTCTGCCTCAGTGCGGCTTGGCGGGCTCTCAGCATCCGAACCCCCACCGAGGACCTCGCAAGACAATAAACCGCGATAATCACGTTTTTAATAATCGCCTGGAGTTTGTTTAACACACAATCACGGTCAGCAATAAATCCAAATTAAAAGCCCAACCGGGAGCCTGAGTTAAGCT
>JAPYXV010004468.1:0-11356 GCA_028533065.1 Trachops cirrhosus
TGTGTAGTAAAATGACAGCAAACTCACAATTATGAACAACCACACCTGAAACAAAAACAAGAAGAAACTAAGCAAACAACTAGAACAGGAATGGAACCACAGAAGTGAAGAACACATGGAGGGTTAGCAACAGGGGAGTGGGAGGAGGAGAGAGGGGGGAAAGATATGAAGAATAAGTAGCATGGATGGTAGGTAGAAAATAGACAGGGGGAGGGGAAGAATAGTAGGGGAAATATAGAGAAGCTAAAGAACTTATGACCCATGGACATGAACTAAAGGGGGGAAATGTGGGTGGGAGAGGGTGTTCAGGGTGGAGAGGAATGAAGGGGGGATAATAGGACAATAGGATTATGCTGTAATAGCATAATCAATAAAATATATTTTTTAAAAAAGAAAGAATAATTATTTTGCATTGTAAAATTGGATAAATTCTTAGGTGAAGGGTGAAAAACACAGACCCCTCTGGAGAGAGTGGACAAGGGAAAGAATTGAAACCCCAAAATGCCTAATTCCCTAATTCCCTGGAGGAATACCCTGCCATTCCTAGATGTTGATGTCCCTATCCTATGTCCATGCACATAAACCTTTAAAACAAAATAGAAAGTGAGGTCTCTTTTTGGTTTGGAGAGGTAGAACCTTAGGAAACTAGGTTAAGAAACTCTCAGGTTAAGATTGAGATTTTGCTTAGTTCTTTGATTTTCTTTGATGGGCTATTGGACAAAGGAATCATTTTCGTCTACAAAAAATTATTTATAAGAATGTTCATAATCTAGATCCCAAGTCATCATATCTACTGTTTGCTTTGACACTCTAGAGCACTGTAAGTATATCTGCTATATTCCTGGGATACAATCCATAAATACTAAAAATAATCATAAGTATAATAATCTGCATCTCAGAGTCAGGTAATGAAACTAGAAAAAGCTACAGTCTGGATTGACACCACATAGCACAAAAAATAAAACGTCAACATGTCCTCCTGACAGTGGAGCCAACTATCTTTCTCTATTTGTTCTCCCTGCTTGAAACTAGCTGACTGAATTAGGATACCAGAGGAACATTTCCCCCTGGGGGGTTGAATTGAGATGTTATTTTACTAAGAAATAACATGATCATTTATATACCTTCATTTAAAAATTACTTATTGTTCTTTAGGTACCATGTTAGTTGCTGGGACCATATGGCTAAACATGATTTAGTCTCTGTCCTTAAGTGGCATAATAATCTAATAGAAATTATACGCAGTAAAAAGGAAATTATGTAAATCCTTAAAAGGTACTCCTAACCCTGGATTGGAACATCAACAAAGGCTTTCTGAAAGAAGTATATCTAGGTGGAAAGCTATAGAGTGATTAGGAGTTAGCTGAGTGAAGGTAACAAGATTGAATCAGGCAGATTTACTCTCTAGAAAGGTGAGTTGAAGTGGAGAATATTGATGAAAATATTTAGCCTCAAATCCAAACTGTGAAGCAAGACTATACAGGATGGTGAAGAGGAAAAAAGGTTTGGATCACATCAAGGTGTTTTAGTCATAGGCTGATATTTGGTCCCTTGAATTTAAAGCTTGAGATGGTCATAAAACTGGCTTACTATGTAGGACAGAAGATAACATGGAATAGATGACCAGTACTTTTTTTATTATCTAATATTAAAAGGAATAAAGAAAGAGTGTTTTTTTCTGGATAGTTGATTTCTGAGTAGTTTTGGGTAGTGTACCATGATGAGAAAATTACCAACTCTGATATATTATCTTCCTTGTAAGTTTTATTATTTTTTGTGAAATATTTTAAATTTTATGCTTCAAATTGCAATTTTAATTTAGATTCCAATGCCAAATATAATGTATGTCTAATTTATTGACAGCCTAGGGTTATGCACTCAGGTCTTTTGATCTCCTACCTCCATTAATGACTATAATTAGAAAATAATAATGAGAGTCATTGTATGATTAAAAAGTTTATTTGAGAAACAAATTTTTGCATTCCAAAAGTACTCAAAATATCAAACCATAACAGCTCCTGGAATAATCATTTAACTAGAGATGTTCAAGTCTACTACTGTAACTCAGGACTCAGGTGATCTATAATCAGTTTACTACTTAACCTTAAGGAAATTATCTATATCCTATAGCTTTGAGAAAACAAACTCTTTTCTAACAATGTACTTGTTCTGTTACTCAATACTAGAAGAATTTATAGTCCTCAAAGTTACATATCTTCCACAACTCTTCCACACCTGGAATTTCTCAGCCATTGCCTTTTTTTTTTTTTTGAATGCTGGAATCATATGGGAAAACTAAGAAAATGTGTAGGCTGTTCCAAAGCTGAGATCTTTCTAAGCAGGTAGCACGGTGCTTGTAGGTCTTCCTATCTCCCTGGCTGGTGTGGCCCAGTGGATTGAATATCAACCTGTGAACGAAGGGTTTCCATTCAATTCCCAGTCAGAGCACATGCCTGGGTTGCAGACACCCCAGTAGGGGACTCACGAGAGGCAATCACACATTGAAGTTTCTCTCCCTCTCTTTCTCCCTCCCTTACCCTCTCTCTAAAAATAAATAAGTAAAATCTTTTAATAAAAGGAGCAGAAAACTGTCACTTAGAAACAAATTTGGTCAGTAAAAGCCCCCATAGAATGAGAGTAACAGTGAATGATGTTTCTGTACACTCTATAAAGACACTTGGATTATTTTGCAACTTTTAATGGAAAGTGGGACCAGACATCATCCAGGCATTGATGTTTTATATCATATGCCCAGCACAAAGCCTTGTCCCGCTGGTTACGTTGCAGTTTAAAGGCTTGTTATGGGGAGACTATTTATAGCTAATGCTTTTCCTAAATCAGAGCAGAATATACTGCTAAACCCTTATGCTGAGACCCAGAAGTACAGACTTTTCCACTTTTCTTAGAGTCAGTGTCCTCATCGAGAAAACATGGAATTTTGAAAAATAAAAAACAAGTTTAGAAATCACTTGCCAACTGCATAGTCTTAAAAACTCATTTAACCTAAATGTTATTATCCCAATTTTACTGATAGGAAATCTAACACCTAACTCACAGGATTTTAAGAATTAATGAGGCCCTTGCCAAGTAGTTAAGTTCATTAGAACATCATCCCCATATGCCAAGGTTGCAAGTTCGATCCCCTGTCAGGGCACATATAAGAATCAACCAATGAATACATAAATAAGGGGAACAATAAATAGATGCTTCCCCTCTCTCTCTCTTTTCCTTCCTCTCTCTCTCTAAAATAAATTTTAAAAAAAGAATTAATGAGAGAAAATAAAACTAAGTATTTCACAAATAATAAAAGAATTATGGGTAGTTTTATCAGATAGTTCCCTTTGCCAAGGCAAGGACATGTAAACATGCTTTGAAATGAACAATGAGAAGCTTGAAATCATTAAATTAGTCTTTCAATTTTCCAACACACGTTTTGTTTATTCTTTCATCTAACAAAATGTGTATTAACTCCATGTTTCTAATTTGGAATTAGCAGGGAGATTTTTAGGTGCTGAGAAAAAATAGTGTGGCACTGAAGCCACCCTATGATTTGTGACAAGCTGCAGCTCCTCAGATACAGGGAGTGAGCCAAGTGTCATCTTGACATCAAGGGTCAATTTTTACATAACATTTCCATTAATTTAGGTCTTTAAAACTACACATTAAGCCCAAATTCTGAATTAACTGAGTTGTCAGAACTGTATGCCATCCCAAACGCTTTGTAGAGTAGCACTGTTCTATAAAAATAACTTTTTCTTATATTTAAAAAAACCTGAAAGATCCTGGAATTCCATTTCTTTCCAAAAGAGTAGCCATATTTGAATTTTCTTAGCAGCTTGCTGAGAGAGTGCAAAGCTAACAAGAATCAAAACAGACTCTTTACATAGTTTGTTTGGGTCTAGAGGAAATCTGTCCATGAGCTTTTGTGAAGGGGCCAACATGTCAGCATATGCCTGACTACAGTGAGTTTATCTTTCAATTGATTTAGTCCATTCTGGGGAATCAAGATGATGCAAGAGTGTGGCATATAACCAAGCTCTTTCTTTTCATTGACAGAGGTGATAGAAATGCCCTTATTCTTGTAGATCACTTGATAAGAAATAACAGAGTCAGAGACTATGTTTAAATTCATATTACAGTTTTTTTATGCTTTAAGATGTTATTAACATATGGTGTGATTTTACAACAGTAATGGTTGTCAATAGTAAAGAGAGAGGATGGATCCATAATTCTGCTGCCTTGGGGTTTACACACAATTTCCTGGAACATATGTTGTATTAGTGGAGTCTGAAATAAGTCTTTGGCCTTCTAGAAATGCTTGAAATTGAGCTGCAAACATGGTGGCCATACTTCTGAGGCATTCGCACAAATAACTCTTAATCTTGGATGTCCCCAGAAAATGTTCTCTACTCCGAGTTCTATTTCTTTGAACTCTCCTGCTACACATTACTTGGCAATAGTATGAACTAAGGCTTAATTGAGATTATGTGGCTGAGTAGAAAGCGCTTAGGTTTCTTTTTCTCTTGGCTATTTGTACAAGCCACAGCCACAGAAGTCTAAAGAACATGACAGCAGGTGCCAGAGAGGTACAGCCCACACCTAACTAGAGAGTGGGCATGCCCAGCAGCTTGTCCTCATACAGAAACATGTGAAGCACTGTCAGGACCACCAAAACACTCGAAGTGGTGGAAAGTTGGAGGCATCCACAATCCCATAGAAACAATAGACACACGTCAAAGTACTAAAATGCTAGTGCTATGAATGCCAACTGCAATCTCACTTCTATCCACAGGCTGATGCAACCTGGAGGCATACTGTTATACATAAATCAACAAACATTACTTGAGAACCTAATATTCCCAAGGTAGGCAAACATATATACTCCCACACACACTCTCTCAAACACAGAGTTACATGTAGAACATATTTGTATTAACAAAGTTTAATACAAATTAAGTATTTTGTATTAAATACAAAAATTTAATATCAGAAAGAGAATTTTAAAATGAGGTGCATTAAGGGTCTAACAAAATTGTGTATGTTAATCACATTTTTGGTCAAGCATCTACTGAATAATGTTGGGTCTCTAAATAAAACAACAACATACCCAAGTTTTAATTCTGGCTTTCTTAACTTTTCTTGGATATGATTGCCTTTTCCTATTTATATTTGGTACATTCTTTAGCTATAGAATAACATAACTCTGGAAGATGGAGGTTGAAGTCTGATGAGCTGATCCTGAATATCAGGAAACAAAGCATATGCCTGGTCCATCACTGTCAATATGGTTCCTTCTCCCTTTTTCTTCTGTGGCCTCTAGCTGTTTGTCTCCAAACAAATGCTATATTTGGACATCAAGATCAAAGAAGCCAGTTATCAATCAGCAGAACCTCCACTGACTGCTCTCCCTTTGCTCTTGGAAATTCTGAACTCTTCCCTATGAACTCTGCTTATTTGCTCCCAAAGTTGCCCCTCCCACATCTTCTTCATCCCTAACTCCTATTTGCTGTTAGCTGTGCCTAAAATGCAGCCCTCCCTAATTTCTCTCTGCTTTTTCCATCCTATTGTTCTAAAGGTCTTTTCTCACTCTGATGCTCAAGTAAGTATTCTGCCAAAGTTATGAGATGGAAAGCAACATAATGTGTTCAAATCCTCTAAGAAGCTGAATGTAGCTGGTGCATAACCATGCAGAGGTTTACACAGGATGAACTGGAAAAATAAGATTTAGTTAAACAAACTATTGCAGTTCAGCAGTGAAAAATTTGAATTTTTATCCCAAGCACAACAATGACATTGTAAAGTGGGAGGCACAAACAATGTATGTTGAACATTCATGAGGAAAAGAGATCATTATGAGTTGTGTTAAGGAAAATTTTTGCTGAGAAAAGAGCCTTTAAGGGTAGATAAAATATGCATTGTCAAAAAGGAGGCAGGGGCAACATGGATGTAAAAGTTAACTCTGGATGATGCTAAATTGGTATTTCTGACTGGAAAGATGTGTTTGGGGAGAGTAGTAATGGATTGGTGTGCAAAACCAGAGTAGAGCCATACTATAAAAGGCCTCCAGCTTAGACGGATGAATTTGTATTTTATCCTTTAGAACCAGCCCTCTCCTGTGCCTCTTACTTATTTGTCTCCCAGAATCAGCTTTGGGTCCTATTTTCTCTCTTTATCCATCTGCCTTGTGGTGAAAGGGTGCCTGCATCTGTTCTGAGTCTCTTGTCAATTTCTCCATGAGGCAGATGGTCTATTTCTGTTTCCAGACTTTGCCAGATTCCCCCTGAGTTTTTCATCCTCTATCCCTGAGAATTTATTGCCAGTGTAGCAACAGATACCATGTGGCAGATGAGTTTAGAGAATAAGTTTTATTAGATGTATTCACCAAGGAGCCATTCCAACACATTATCTAATGTCCTTTACAATAGGTAGCATTTTCTGGTCATAAGAAGCAATGGCTAAGAGGAAGGTCAACACAATTTAGATTGAGATTGAGTCAAACTATTTTTATTGGTTCTCCTTGGAGTTTTTATCACTTTGTTTTTTTCCCCCTGCAATGATTTTATTATTAGATTCATCTTTTTGGATGGACCAAGAAACAAAGAGAATTAAGACTTTAGATGTGTCCCGTCTTTTAAATTTGAACCTGTTCTCTGTTCTGTATTCCTATACTGATCTACATCATACATCATTAACATCATCTCCCAAATGTTCTTCTAACTTTTCCCAGACTACCCTAAACTTTGGTTTTCCATCATTAATTGATTCAGTTGGAAGGCAGAACTAAGAAAGCCTGGGTTGAGAGGAAAAGGGAATGGGAGGACAGGAGTATTATATTTAGATATCAAATCCTTGCTCATTTACAATAGGGAATATCATCTTTGGGAAAAGATGAAGACTTATTTTTTCTACTTTAAAGCTTAAAGTCTTCCTCTTCTCAGAGTTCAATAAGATACCCACTAATACCTTCTAAAGCTTTTGAGAACTTTGCCTCAAACACATGACTAAAGAACTATATATTCACCTCAAATATTATAATACTATTTTAAAACCTAAGAAAAGTGTTTTTTATTTGAGGATAATATTTTTAAAGCAGATCAAAAGGTTGGCCTAGAACCCTAGTGGCTCACTTCTATGACATTCATCTCTCAGAGAAGATCTTCATCTTACTTTGCATTCATTATTAGAATCCCACCTTCTTCATTTAAGCAACTTCTGGTGGAATATATGCTGACTTACAGTTAAAAGGGAAGAAAATAAAATGTCAAAATAGGGACATGGTCCTTCCTTTGTCATTTTCATACTTGCTGAAGGTATCAGATTGCATGGCTTACACACATGCACACCCCTAACACTCACAATCCAGGGAAGTTTATTTAACATTCTGCAGAGCTCAAGAGTTAATCTGTCTTCAATATCTGGATTCTACTGAGGAGGAAATAGAAGACAGAAATTAAAAGACAAAAATGGAAAGACATAACTGCAAAAAGTTGAATTAAATACTAATTTAAGATACATATACCACTCTGTTTTGAAAAAAACAGTAACCACCATTTGTGACCATTAACTTAGCCAAATTTTTTGGTTACCCCAAATCTGGCAGAGTGTCTCCCAGAAATATCTCTAACTAGTTAACCATCCAGGATGACATTTACCAGTGTCTAGACAAAACCTCTAGAGAGGGAGAAATGAGGCCTTTTCTTACCAGAAGTGGAGAAATTTTGGTCTTTCCTTTGCCAAACTCCAGTCTCTCTACCTCGTAAGTGTCATTCCATTGTGGCTTCAACCAAAATGTTGGTTCTGGTTTGATTTTAAAATCTTGTTTTGGGGTTTTGTTTGTTTGTTTGTGAGAGTAGAAATGAAAAGGGGTAAATTGATTAATACTTTTTTGTCCCCAGAAAGACAAAGTCCACAGTGGACTGAGGCTAACATAAACTACCACAGAAATTTACTCTCAATTTAATCTAAACGTATCTGAGCCCAGGATATATTTAAAATGAAGATGCCTTGCTCTTCTGAACAGCTGAAATCTAAAGTCCTCTATGAAATTCTTTTTTGTAATGTCTTATAGTTCATTTTAGCGTAAATGATTCTTACCACTACAGAATAGGTTACTGATACCAGAGAACTGAAAGCCAGAGTACAACAGCCTGCAAGAAGCAAAACCAACAGAGAGAAAATGTCCTTGCTCTTGTCCCAGTACATTTTTAGAACTAAGCAGCTGATTTTATTTTCTAATGAAAAAAAAATCTGTAAGTAAATTTTAATTGTGCAGCAAGGAGGAAAAAACCCATTTGCAATTTAATCCAATTACAACTCATTTGTGATTAAGATTTAGTATTTAATATTGATGGGGTTATATTGCTTTCTTATTGCTATGTTTGGAGAATTTAATATGGACAATATATTGAACAGAAAATACATAAATGCCCATTGTTTCTTTACTCTCTAAAATACTGGATTGACTTTATATTGTAAATATAAAAGCATCATTTGTTAAGAGTATTTAAAATAAAAACATGAAATATACAGAAACAAAAAGCACCCATCAGAGTTACTGACTAATGAAATTCCATAATAAGAGATTACACAGCATTTAACAGAGAGATTACAAATGAAAAATTGGGTTACCTTCAGATAATAAATCTCTTTGATCCCCAAACTTCTTGGCACAACAAGAAAGAAAATTTTCTTTGTAATTTTCCAGAAATTAGTCTTGACTACAGCTATTTCATTAATAGCTAAGCAGTTCATTGTCCAACTTTGAACTACATCATGAAGAAACAAAACTTTGCTATCTCAGACCTTCCTACATTTTCAATCCAAATCAATGAATTACCTCCAAGGATGGGAGAATCTACCTTTAGCTTTAGAAGTTATACTTAATTTGTAAAAGGAAGAGAAGATAAAGTGTAATCACAAATAATTATAATCACAGTGGGTATCAAAGGGGGATAGTTAAGTAAAATGTGCTATATAAGCAAAACCAGAAAGACATGCGTATATCTGAAATATGCTCAAACACATTTAAAAATAGATAGGAAAGCATTTAGATTGAATTTCTAAGTAACAAAAGGCAGGGGGTTCTGATCATATTTAAGCAAAAATACAAAGAGAAAGTGCTGAGAAAAATACCCCAAATTTAATAATTTTACCTAATTTAGGAACTGTAATTTTCTTCTTTATACTTCTAAAATTTCCCATTTTGTATAATCACCATGTATTATTTTTAAAACAAAGAAAATATTCAGTGTTATTATAAGAAAAAATGTGAATTAATACTTATCTTCTGCGCAAAAGAAGATGCCATCAAACCCTGAGGAGAAAACACCTGGCTTTTAGGTGTTCATTACAATCCCTTTCTTTGCAAAGTTAAATGGCAGTGAAAGCCAAAGGGAGAGAATCAGGCTAATTAAGATTTTGCTCCAACAAAGCTGAAGCCATAGATAATTCCTTTCCCCTGTCCAACACCAGTGTGTTTTTCTGGCCTAGGCTCATTCCATAGGAATTGCTTCATTCCACTCAAATGTTCTTAGCCAATCCCTAGTGTCCATGATTCAGCTGAGAGGAATGGCCTTTTCCCATTGTTTTTTTTTTTTTCCTCCCAGACACCTCTGCCACTTAGGTCTTCAAACCAGACTGCCCACTCTTGGGAACAATCTTCTCATAATATTTTGTCATTCAAGATGTATTAGAATGAATGAGTTTTATAAATCTAAAGTTTGCTGAATTCCTAGTATTGAACCTCCTAGGGTACCTTGCACAAAACAAGATGACAGTTTTTCAAGCTCCATAAAAATTTGTATTTCATTCCATTAACAGGGTTGGAGCAAAGAAACTGTTCTGTGTGACTGTTTCTTAGATCAGGAAAGGGAGCTGGCTTACTGGAGATATTTAGGCAGAATGGAATAGGCTTGTGTGGAGAAAATTAATATTTCAAATTCAAAAATTGCAGAACTTAATATCAGTACCAGGAAGTCCAAAGGCAGAACCTGAATTCAGATCCAAGAGTCCAGAGGAGCATAAATTGAGATTAAACCAAAACATATTTCATACAGGGAAGAGTGAAGAAGCATTATGGTGTCACAATGTCAAAGGACATCTGGAGTGCTGGGCCTCATTTATGAGGGAGCAAAAGTGAGGAGTCAGGTAAGATGGAAAGGCTGGAGAATACAATGTGCCATATACGCGGCCCATTTTAAAAAACCCCAGTAATTCATATATTAAAGATACTCATTTCTGGACTTCTGGCCAAGATGGAGGCATAAGTAGACGCACTGTGCCTCCTCGCACAACCAAGATAGGAACAATAACAATATAGAAACAAAATAACAACCAGAACTGACAGAAAATTGAAGTGTATGGAAGTCCGACACCCAAGGAGTTAAAAATAGAGACCTTCATCCAGACTGGTAGGAGGGGCGGAGTCCAGCTGGGTGAGGGACGCAGAGCAGAGAGCAGAGCAACCCTGGAAGGCAGGCAAGTCCACAGCAGGCCGACCCTGGGCACACAAGCGGTGGTGGTTGGTGGGGCCCCAGCTGGGGGTTGGAAACCGGCAGACCCAGTGAGGCAGCCATTGTGAAGCAAGGCACTGTGCCCAACTCAGGGTCCCAGCACCAGGAAATAGAGCCTTGGGGCACTGACTGAAAGGGAAGGTCCCACGGGGTGTACAGGCCAACCCACATGGGAATTGGCACCAGAGGGGCCCACTTGGCCCGCAGAAAGCAGCGGAGGGGTCTGGGGTCCTACAGGGAGTGGAGCAAGTGCCATTGTTCCTTCTCTGACCCCGCCCCCACATACAGCCTCACAACCCAGGGACTGGGGTGCCCAGCCCTGGTGAACACCTAAGGCCCCACCCCTCACTACAGGTGCTCAACAAGACCAAAAGAAAAAAAAAAACAAGCAAAAAGATGGCTCAAACAGAAGAAGAATTGAAAGCCCCAGAACCCATCCTTTTAAGCAACCAAGAGATAGCCAACCTATCAGATGCACAGTTCAAAGCACTGGTGATCAGGAATCTCACAGAACTGGTTGATTTTGGTTGTAAATTAGATGAAAAAATGCAGACTACAATAAGTGAAATGAAGAAAAATGCACAGGGAACCAATAGTGGTGGAATGAAAGATGGGTCTCACATCATTGGAGAGGACCAAAAGGAAGAAGAAAATATACAACCAGAAAAGAATGAAGAAATAAGAATTCAAAAAAAATGAGGAGAGGCTTAGGAACCTCCAGGACATCTTTACATGTTCCAACATTCGAATTATAGGGGTACCAGAAGGAGAAGAGGAAGAGCAACAAGTGGAAAAGATATTTGAACAAATAATAAAGGAGAACTGCCCCAATCTGGCAAAGGAAA
>JAPYXV010004469.1:0-11356 GCA_028533065.1 Trachops cirrhosus
GTCCATACCTCTGACCTCCACATTCTAGGTTCTGCCTTCAGAATCATCTTTCCTTTATTTTTGAATTGAGCATGTTTGCAGCTGAGTAATTTATCAGCCTGTTTTCTGCTTGTCAACACTTGGGAGTTCCACAGCCTTCTATCATTTCACCCTCTGTCTATCCTTTCAGTTAAATGTAGCATTGTTTCTGATGATTTAACATATGCAAACAGCTTGCAGCCTCCCATGTATGACATGGGCATTGATGTCCTTACACAAGAGTTTCATTCACAGATTCCTCCTGGAAAATACCATTTCTATTTATTGGTTGCTTCTGCTAAGATGGCTGGAGTTATCTGTGATTCACATCCCATATCACTCCAAAGAGCCCTCTGAATCCTCTGAGCTTTTGATCCCTCAGAGGTACTAGCACATGGATGGCTAGCTACACCCTTGATTTTATCTCCTCAGGACACTTTCCTGACAGTGAATTTTCTGGATAGACTGAGAATTTCTCATATCTTCATATACTGGTTCTTTTATGCTTAACAATTCTTTCCTCAATTTATGTTTTTTTCTCTAAAATTTAACTATTAATAGCAAGAAGAAACAAGGGTGTATCTTTAACAATTTCCTTGGAAATGTGGTCAGCTACATTTTCATTGTTACAATTCAGCTAATATTTCTGCCACTACATAACAAGAATCCCCAGCCCTCTAATTTCCAATGTTTTCCTTCTAGACCTTCTCCAGCAATACCTGACACTCTTGCCTCTATCAACAGTCCATTCATGATGACTTAGGTATTCTCTAAGACAATTAGGCCTTCTCAGCTGTGCTCCTTGATTCCTTTGAGCTCTCACCAGCAGCACTTTTGACATCTAATTAGTTCCACTAATTGTTCAACATACTCCAGGATTTTTTTTATCATGCTTCTCAAAATTATTCTAGCCTATACCATTATCCAATTCCAAAGACACTTCCACATTTTTAGATATCTGTTATGGCAGCAAACCACTTCCTAGGACCAAAATCTGTATTATATTCCTATGGCTTCTCTGATGCATTCATTGCTACACTTTGGTGGCTTAAAACAACACATATTTAGTATCATACAGCTCTGGAGATAAGAAGTTCAAGTCAGTTTCACTGGACTGAAAACAAGTTGCCAACAGGGCCATGCTCCCGCTGGAGGCTCTAGAAGAGAATTGGTTCCCTGGCCTTTTCCAGCTCCCAGAGCTGCATTTCTTGTCTGTGTCCACTTCCTTCAGCTTCACAGCCAGCAGTGAGGCATCTTGCTCCAGTGGTCAAATTTCCTGCTTCCATGTCACATTTATCTCTGCCTACCTCTTATAGGACTTATGGGCTTGCACTTGGGTTCTTCTATCAGAGGATGCAGAATAATCCCCTATCTGAAGATCCTTAGCTTCATCTTGTATGTAAATTCTCTTTTGACATATAAGGCAATGTTAACAGGTTGAAATGATTTGGATCTGGTTATCTTTGGGGGTCATTATTCAGCCTATCACAGAAGGAATCCCCTAGAAACTCTAATAGGTAAGTGAAGAATTTAAATAGGGAAGGAAGGAAGCAAACAAAGTGTTCCTTGTGAATCAACTAAATAACACTGAAGAAGTTTAGAAAACACACTTGCTAGGGGAAGACAATGCCTCAGCAGTCTGGACCATCATGCTATTGGGCAGAGTGGGCTCTGACAGCCTGATAAAGGCTCTCCCAAAGAGAAGCTCAGGTACTGACTGACATTTGAAACACAGGCCAATACACACATAAATGGTACAGGCTGTGGGGCTATGGGCAGAACATGGACAGCATCTGCTACACTCTGAAATGTATTTTATATACTTTCCTTATAAAGTCTTTTCCTTTCTCCTTACCTCCTGTCCACTTTTCCTTCCTTTATTCAACAAATGTTTATTGTGCAGCTCGCCTGGTATAAAGCCCCGCGTTAGATGCTGGATGTTCAATGTTAAACAAAGTAGACATTATTGCACTGTTATAGAGCATCAAGTCTAGTTACAAAGATGGATGTTAAACAAATACTAAAACACAGATGTAATTTCAAACTATCTTGCATGAGTTTGCTTCCTAGTCAGGGCATGTACCTAGGTTGTGGGTTCGATCCCCGGTTGGGGCATGTGTACAGGAGGCACTCAATCAATCTTTCTCTCACATCAATGTTTCTTTTTCCCTTCCTCCTCTTTCCCCCTTCTCTCTCAAATCAATAAACATATCCTCATGAGAGGATTAAAAAAAATGAAACTTGCATGATGAATGTTAGTTAAACCTATCGTGGTAACAATTTCACAATCAAATCATCATGTTGTACATCACAAAGTTACACGGTTATGTATGACAATAATTTCTCACCACAGCTGAAAAAAATACTTGCTGTTAACTTTCTGAGGCCTAGGGAATTCTGTGTCTAATTTCGTTCTATAAAGATCTTTAATTGTAACAACTGAAAAATTGAAATATATATCAAAATGTCAGAATTTTTAAAAATGGGGGAAAGTAACCATTCACACAATCACAATTGCTGACCTCTGGGGCCTGAGTCAGCAGGGAAGCCAGCAAGCCCAATGCTCAAGAACTGTCACTTTGAGTTGGTGATTACAGACTGTTGTGGCAGTCTGCTTCACAAAGTAGCTTCAAAAATATTCAATTTGGTCTTTCCTAGAGGCAAGAGAAATAATATATTTATTATGTGTAAAAAATTTCACTTAAAATTGTGCCATAATATATTAAATTAAAATATTACCATGTAAAATGAAGTAAACTATATGATCTCAACTTCAAAATGTGTATCTTTCCTTATTCTCTTATACCTCCACCTTCAGCCCACCTTCTCCCCTTTTATGGCCAGCAAATTAACTCAAAATCCTCCCAGACACAGATAAAACATTACTTGTTCTTTGAAGTTTCTTTACACTTTTTTTAATAAAGTTTTTCTCATATTTGGGCTTTAATAGCATTCTCTAGAAGATAATATACAAATATATTAGTTATTTCCATGTGCAGGGACTATGGGTCATTTATATTTTCCTGCTTATACTTGTGTATATTTTATAATTGTTTACATGAAACATGGATTAATTTTGTAATAAGAAGAGATAATATATTTCCTTAGGAAATTAAAAGGAAAGCATGTTCAACTGGGGTTCAGACAGGGGCTTGCCTTATTTATGTATTTATTTATTTTGATATGTATAATTTTATTTTATTTCTTAATAGTTCATTTTTATTGTATTTTGCCATTACCATTTATCCCCCCACAGCCTCTTCCACCTCTACCCACCCCCTCTCCCTCACAATCACCAAACTTTCATTCATGTCAATGAGTTATTTCTCTTTTTTCCTCAATCCCTCAACCCTCTCCAAACCACTCTCTGAGCTGTCATTCTGCTCTCTATGAGTCTGTCTCTATTTTGGTTGTTAGTTTACTTTGTTCATTAGATTCCACATATGAGTGAGATCCTATGGTATTTGTCTTTCGCTGACCGGCTTATTTCACTTAGCATAATGTTCTCTAGATCCATCCATACTGTGGCAAAGGGTAAAATTTTATTTTTTATGTCCAAGTAGTATTCTATTGTGTAAATGTACCATAGCTGTTTTATCTACTCATCTACTGATGGACACTTGGGCTGCTTCCAAATCTTGGCTATTGTAAATAATGCAGCAATAAACATAAAGGTGCTTTATTTTTTTTTAGCATGATGATGTGTGGCCATCTATACTTAAGTTAACACAAGAAAATGGCAGAGTCAGGAACTACTGTAGTGCATTTCTCAAAGAATGAGGCAGTCCCGGACTATCACATTTCAAAATACATGAAACTGAAATAACATATAGTCTCCTCCTCATCACCTATCTGTCCTCCAATGTGTCTTATCTTATTTTTCACTGTTTCTCTAATTACACAACCAGCTGTCAAAGTCATCCTTGATGAGCCTGTCTCACTTACTACCATGTTCATTGGGTACCAAATCTCAATTTTTCCTCAGAAATATTCCTCAGACCATCTTCATCTTACTGTCATAGTTTAGGTCCTCATTCCTTTTACCTGGGTATTGGCCACAGCCTCCTGCAGGTTTCTGAAGCCTAGTCTCATCCTTTTCCAAATTATCTTCTTACTGCTCCACCTTTCATTTTTGTTTTATAGATTTTCAAAAATCTGATCATGCTAGTGCAATATCTCCATTTTTTATGTCTGCTGACACTTTAAGCCTCACCCCACCATCTTCTCTTTCTCCCCCACATGTGGGCAAGCTTATAAGAAAGCTTGGGTGGCCTTGGCTGGTGTAGCTCAGTGCATTGAGCGCTGGCCTGTGAACCAAAGGGTCACCGGTTCAATTTCCAGTCAGGGCACATGCCTGGGTTGTGGGCCAGGTCCCCAGTAGGGGGCATGCGAGAGGCAAACGCACATTGATGTTTGTCCCCCTCTCTTTCTTCCTCCCTTCCCCTCTCTCTAAGAATAAATAAATTCACAAAGAAAGTTAAAAAAAAGAGAAAGCCTAGGTGTTCCCACCTTTGGTACTTGTGGTAGAGTCAAACCACACAAACTCCTTCCCATCATGGGACCTTCACCATGGCCCCACTCCCTAACTACCATAACATCCTAAGCCAGTTTTCCTTTCCTGGTCCCTCATGCCATTTTAGTCCATACTTGGGAGTAACCCTGCTTTGCCCAGAAAGCCTCATTATCTGAGTGATCCATCTTTTCATAGCCTCTTGAGGGGCGTGTGTGTGTGTGTGTGTGTGTGTGTGTGTGTGTGTGTGTTCATTGATCTTCACATCCTAATTAGTTCTGAGGTGGAGGTTCATCCTTTATCGTCTTAAAGGTGGCCACAACAGTATCTCCCCAATGTTTATTCCCTGCTTTCCCTTATAGTTCAAAGCTCTTAGTATGTCATATAGGGCTCTTCACTACCTCTCTCCATCCCATCTTTCTAGCCTCTTCTCCCAATCTCCTCCTCCCCACACAAACATATCTTCTATCCCTGCTTATCTAGTCCCAGAATATTCCATGGCCTGCTGTGATTTCTGATTGTATCTGCTTTCCCCTTTTCCTGGGATGGCCTTCCATTTCCCCTATTTTTTCCCAACTCCCAAGCCACCTTCTTTCTGCATGAGGTCTACAAAATGTTTTCCCTATTTCCTCAGACCAAGGAAAATATGATGTTTTCTTAAAGTCTCCAGTAACTCCTATAGACAGAAATTGTCTCTTCTTTTCCTGGTCTATGATGGCACTTAAATCACTGTTCTTGCCTGCTTACAGTTATCTCCTCCCATGCAAGACTATAAACTTCTTGATGGTAAGTCATTTTTACTTCATCTGATATGTTTTGTCTCTGCCACACCCTTAGGATATCAGTACTAAGTAATATTAATTGAGTAATTTTTAAATATTTAAGTGGAAATGTTGTTAAGAATGAAAGGGTATTGGTAAAGAAAATATTTTGAGCTCTCTGAAACAGAACAAGAACTAGAATTCCCCTATATTTGTCTCTAGTGTTATATGCAAATGATTGTTAAAAAATTGTTGGGTGGCTAAATAAAATAATTGTAAAATAGTTAAAATCTAAACACTAAAGGCTTTTATTTTGAATAGTCATGAGGATGTACAGTAAAGCATAAGAAATATAGTAAGTAATATTGTAATAACTATGTATGATGCCAGGTGGGTACTTGAAATATCCAGAGGACCACTTTGTAAATGTTTGTTTAATCACTATGCTGTACGCCTTAAACTAATACAAAATAATATTGAATGTAAACTGTAATGGAAACAAAATAAAAAACAAACAAAAAAGACTTATTTGGAGGAAGTAGCAGGTGGCATGATCTATTCACCAGTACCAGATTATAAATATGTCATTGCTACTGAACTAGATTCCTTGATTCCTAAATGATGCTTGTCTGTTAAATTTAATAGCTATAGAAGAAGCAATGTGACCTCTACGGCTCAACAGTCATTAGATAATTAGCTTACAGTAACAAAAGTGACCTGTGTGTGTTATTATCCTCACCCATAAAAACAAATTTGTAAACTATGGGTCACCTTGTTTTCTTCTGTTTTGGCCAGTTTGCATATGGAAGAGTTAGGAAAACCTCACTATATACCACTGTAAGTGCATAGGTGCTAATTGCATCTAAGGGCATGCCTTGTGCAACATTTTATCAAGAACCTATACAACAACCTAGAAGATAATCTTATCATGGCAAGAAGAACAGTATATTGGATCACATTTCATTCAGTCATTCAGCAAATATTACTTGAGGATCTAGTCTGTACCTCTATCAAAGCAGTCAATCCACTGTGCCCAGCTTATCTCCTTACAGGTTTCTATCCTCCTACAAGTCTCTGAGCTTTTAAGCATAGGGCTCATCCTACTTTTATATAATAACCACTAATACATACTGGTTTGGCACAGACATCCAGTGCCAAAGGATATTTGGCCTCATTAGCTTGTGGAATTTACTGATACCTAAAAACTGGGAATATTGAAAGCAATGAAATGATACAAATGTGAATTTCTGTATTGAGGTTCACAAAATCAACAGCCTAAACACATACAGGGAAAGACCCAGCTTGAGAGTAGTTCATCTGAAAAGATATGTGCAAATGTTTTTGTAGTCCACAGTCTTAGTGAGATTGTTCACAGGTTAATGCCATTGCTATGGAAAAATAATAAAAGTCAAATAGCCAAATGCTCTCACAACTTCTATATGTGACTCACTATTATGGTCATGGGAGGAGTGATATGGTGATAGTCCATAGACACCGACCTTCTCCAAATTATCAAGCCTGCATGGCAGGCACGGCAATCAATCTCATGCTCCCTAGTTGGTTCCTTTGTCCATTCCCACTAGTACCATTTTTTTTCCATTACTTTCTTCAAAACATATTTCCCTTCACTTACTACCTAATCTTAGCAGATGTTAGTGCCTGCAGATAAGCCATCAGTGTTACCATTGATCAGTATGTGCCAGCTTGAAGCAACTGTAACTCTCAACTGGAAGCCTTCCTCTCAATTGCCCTGGGGAGGGCTGGAAATCCAGGGAAGTTAACTCCCCCTGAGAGCAGTTGATTTATCCTCCTACTGCCAATGCTATATGGGAGTTGGAGAGTATTTCAGTTCTCTTGGCCTGAAGATGGGCTAATTTTGATGTATGCTCTGCACTGTTTCCTAGCATTTCCCATTGGGATTGAGTCCTGTTGCCCATGGAAGAAACCTGTTCCATATTGCATAGTTTATTGGCTTACTTATCTTCCCTGCCTCATTTTCTTAATTACCCTAATGATAATTCTCAGAATTAACTTCCAAATAAACTACTTGCACACAAGCTCTGTCTCAGGGTCAGCTCTGTGGGGTACAAAATTAAGACACTCCCTTTCAGCAAAAGCACTCACCTCCTACTCCACAGAGAGAACAGAGACTTCACCCAGATCCCAGGCAGAGGTACAACTAAATCGACACTCATACTTCTTTCCCTTTCAACTTCGGTGGAAGAATTGTCATATGTTATCCACATTTATTAGTCAAAGATTTTTTAAATATTTTACTTTGAAGTAATTTCAGATTTTCAGAAAAAATTTAAGTACAAATAATTCCTGTATACTTTTCAACCAGGTCTCCTAAATGCTAACATGCCTGCTTTTTAATTCTCACTGTTAATTTTGTTTAATTGTGGTTCTCAAATTATGATACATTCTCAAATGTTTTAAAAATATATCCAATCCATCGAAGGGCAATATTTTTGTTTGTTTTATGTTTTTGTGAAACATAAGAGGGAATCATTAGAAAAGCAACAATGACCAAAGAATGACACACAAAATACAAGCTCCTGGTTTTCAAATATTTAGTCAATAGGTATAAAATGATTATTATAAATAGCTATAAAATTTTCAAAATGTTTACTTGTTTTCATTTCCATATTTGTCTTGTCTTAGACTAGTAACTCAAAGCTGATAGACTGGCATGGGTCTACTCACCACAATGACCAGCATTACTCTGGATAACAAAATCCATTGTCAAGATTTTCACTAGCCAACTCTGACATTTCAACCACATCCTGCACCATTATAACCTTTCCTTTCATAAGCATGCTTAAATATTTTCCTTCTTAAAACAGCAACATTCACAACCCAGTCCCATCTCTGGGTACCACCCTATCATTTTATCCTTATGAACAAAAGTTTTCATCTCCTATCATTGCATCTTCTATTCACTCCTTGGTGCCTTGTAATCTGACTCTGTCTCCATCACTTCAGGCAACTGCATCTGCCAAGGACCCAGTAACTTTCTAGTTGCTAAGTCCATTAATGACATGGGCCACACATAGGTCTTCATCCTGAAGACTTTTATCCAGACTGTAAGATAATGGGCCACTCTCCTTTCTCAATCCTCTTGGCCCCTCAGTTTTGGGGACATCTCTTTTGGGTTTTCTCCTATATACACACATTTTTTCTTCAGTACATCTGTTTCCTTTCAAGGATCTTGTCCTCATGAACCTCTATTTTCATTCTGTAATCTCTCTTCTTGAGCAAACGCTTCCATTCACATGTTTTGGTGATTTTTACCCACGATTCCAAAACCTATATCTGGAGCTCAGACTTCTCTCTTCAAGCTACAGTTGTTTGTCCCACAGCTTGGCCCAGACTAACCTCATTCTAACTCTGCCACCTACTAAAAGTCACTTTACTCAGGTTCATTAACTTCTCTAATTTTCAGGGGTTTTTTATCTGTAAAATAAAAATAGTATCTGACTCAGAGGTCTGTTATACAGATTAAATCATGTAATGCAGGTAGGAGTATAGAGCAGTGCCTAAACACAGTAAGATCTCAGTACACCTCAGATATTATTATTATTTACTTCTTCCTGGATTTTCTTCTCATATTAGTCCCTTATCATATTAAATGTGGCTAATGCCTTATCAGATTGTTTTCTCTCCCTCCCTTCCTTTCATCCTTTGACAAATATTCACTGAGTACCTGCTATATGCTAGGCTATATGCAATGTGCTGAGGATAGATCTAAGGCAGAGAGTCCCTATCCTCATTGAGTTCACAGTCTAGTGGAAATAGATGTTAAAAAACCCACTGCAGTACAAAAACTTGGGTGTCATCTGTTGCTTCTTTCTCTCCCTTATCCTTGTCCTTATCCACTAATCTGACCTCCATTGGGCAAGAGGACAAAAATATTTGAACAGACACTTTATAAAAGAAGATATATAAATGGCCAATAAGCACAAGAAAAGATATCCAACATCTTTAAAATATATCCACCATTTTAGGGAAATGCAAATTAAATTACAATGAGATACCAGTACATGACCACTAGGATGACTATAATAAAAAGTCAACAACAATAAAACATGTCATGTGTTGGAGAGAATATGGAAACACTGGAAGTCTTATGTATTGCTGGTGGGAAACTAAAATGGTGAAACCACTTTGGAAACCTTGGTCAGATTCTTAAAAAGAAAGATACTTATCATACTGCTCAGTCATTGTATTCCTAGATATTTTCCCAAGAGAAATAAAAATAGATGACCCAAAAAGACCTGTACATGAATTTTCATACCAGTTTTATTCATAATTGTCCCAAACTGAAAACAAAGTTGAATGCCCATCAACAAGTGAATGGATAAACAAATTGTGGAATGTCTATACAATGAAGTACTGCTCAGCAATAAAAGGGAACAAAGTTATTGATAAGCACAATATGGGTACATTTCAGAATCATTTCACAAAGTGAAAGAAGCCAGACACAAAATTGTACATGCTTTATAATTTCATTTATATGAAATTCTAGAAAAGGCAAACTAATTCATAGAGGTAGAAAGGAGATCATTGTTGTCATGAGAAATGCATGCATCCCTAGGAAACTGGAAATATTCTGTAAATTTATTATGGGAGTGGTTTCATGGGTATATACATAAATTTTACTACCTACGTCTTCTAGGATTGTTATGGTTTCATGACTTAACATTTGGGTCTTTTATCCATTTTTAGTATATTTTTGTATATGGTGTAAATTGGTGGTCTAGTTTCATATTTTTGCATCCAGTTTTCCCAGCACCATTTGTTGAAGACATTGTCTTTGCTCTATTGTATGCTCTCCCCCCTTTGTCAAATGCCAATTGCTCATGCAGGCATGGGTTTATTCCTGGGTGCTCTCTTCTGTTCTTTTGATCTATGTGTCTGTTCTTGTGTCAGTACCAGGTTGTTTTGATTACAGTGGCCTTATAGCTTAGTTTGATATCAGGTATTGTGATCCCCCCAACTTTGTTCTTTTGCAAGATTGCTCGGGCTATTTGGGGTATTTTTTTTAGGCCCATGTAAATATTTGGAATATTTGTTCTAGTTCTGTGAAGTATGCCACTGGTAATTTTAATAGGAATTGTGTTGAATTTATAGATTGCTTTGGGAACAACTCAACACCAGGAAGACAACCCAATTAAGAAATAGACACTTCTCCAAAAAGGACATACAGAGGGCCTGTACACATATGAAAAAATGCTCAACATCACTAATCACTAATCATCAGAGAAATGCAAATTAAAACCTCAATGAGATGTCACCTTACAACTGTCAGAATGGCTGCCATCAATAAATCAACAAATAACAAGTATTGGCAAGGATGTCGAGAAAAGGGAACTCTAGTGCACTGTTGGTGGGAATGCAAAGTGGTACAGCCACTGTGGAAAACAATATGGAGTATCCTTAAAAAATTAACAATGGAGTGTCCTTTTGACCCAGTGATTCCACTTCTGGGAATATACCCCAAGGATCCCAAAACACCAATACAAAAAATATATACGCACCCTTATGTTTATAGCAGTGCTATTTACCATAGCCAAGATTTGGAAACAGCTTAAGTGCTCATCGTTAGGTAAATGGATAAAAAAAACTATGGTACATTTATACAATGGAATACCACACAGCAGTAAAACTGAAAAAAACTCTAACATTTTGCAACAGCATGGATGGACCAGGATAAAATTATATTAACTAAATTAATCCAATTGGTGAAAGAAAAATACCATATGATCTCACTTATATGAACACAATAAAGCAGTGAAGAAAACAGTAACAGAAGCTTAGAAACATAAAACATACTGACAGCTGCCAGAAAGGAGGGGAGTGGGGTACGGGATGAAAGGTGGTGAAGCCTTTAACCAAAGAACATTTATGCACAACCCATGGACACAGACAACAATGTGGGGATTGGCTTGGGGAGGGGAAGGGGTGGAGTTGGGTGGCGGTAGGAAAAGGGAGAAAAAAATGAGAACAATTCAGGCCCCGGAGGTAGGAGAAGTGGGCACCCCTCGGGACCCAGAGACTGCGCACC
>JAPYXV010004470.1:0-11355 GCA_028533065.1 Trachops cirrhosus
CATGAGAAGAATCACCATGCGGCTTTCACAAAAAATCACCATGTAGCTTTAGCAGAGAACCACCACGCAGCTTTAGCTGGAGATCAGGCGACACAGGTGATGGTGCCAGGAACCGAGGGAGGCCTACCAACCAAGATGGATTGCTGGGAAGAACCGGGGGCTGCCTGAGCCACGGACTTCTATTTCTTTTCCTGAGATATGGTACCCCAGACTGGGCAAAGGGGGGAAGGAAGGACTGTGTGTTTGTGGGTGTTTTAAGGGACTTTGGGATTTTGATGAAGACATTAAGTCATTACTCTTAGTCTGTATAACTTGAATAAATAACTCCTTTTCACCAATCTCTAACATGGAGAGCTATAATTCTCTGGTGAAGGGAAAGGTGAACCTAGTACAGGGGGACCCCAGGAGAAGGGGGGATCAATTCAGTAGCATTGTGGGACCCCCGTCCCTGGCGGCCAATCAGGGAAAATCATGGGAGACCACATGTGCAGTAGCTTTAAAGTAATACAACTACTTGTACATGCGCAGTAAAAGCCCACCAAAACTAGCCAGGAAGGATACGCCCTGTAAGAACAGAGTCCCTCCAGCCCATGAGGTCAATCTCTGCTTGGAGTTGGCCTGCTCCCATGTTCTCTGCTATAAACTCTGGGTGTTTGGTTCAATTCTTTGTCCTAATCACCAAGAACCTGGTTACCTGTGCCCACCTGTGACAACCTTGACTAGTCCCTTCCCCTTCTTTGTACCATTACCCACCTCCTCCCTCTCCTCTGGTTGCTCTCAGTCTGTTCCTTGTTTCCATGCCTCTGGTTCTGTTTTGCTCACTTGTTTGTTTTGTTCATTAGATAGCACTGATAGGTGAGCTCATATGATATTTGTGTTTCACTGCCTGGCTCATTTCACTTAGCGTAATATTTTCCAGTTCCATCCACAGTGTTCCAAAAGGTAGGAGCTCCTTCTTTCTTCTGTGTAGTAGTCCATTGTGTATATGAGTGTATCAAAAAACTGTGGTACAGCCCCAGCAGGTGGCCCAGTGGCTTGAGTGCCAGCCTGCAAACTGAAAGATCACTGCTTTGATTCCCAGTCAGGGCACAGGCCAGGGTTGCGGGAGGGTCCCCAGTAGGGGGAGTGCGAGAGGCAACAAATTGGTGTGTCTCTCACACCTCAATGTTTCTCTCCCCTTCCTCTTTCTCCCTCCCTTCCTCTCCTTCTATAAAATAAATAAAATATTAAAAAAACAACTGTGGTACGTATTTTATAATTTTTGACTATGAGTGACTAACATGCTTTCTTAATCTTTAACTATAAGCCATGTGACAACCAATGCAACTGAAACATTTAGTTAAAGCCCATACCTATATGACCTAATACCTAAGCATGTTTGCTGTTGACTGTCGGTCATATTACCGTTCAGTTTAAAGTTCTTCATGTTTTTTGGATAAGAGTTCTTACTCTCCGCTCTGAAAGCTGGAGAGCCAGGAGAGCTAGTGGTACAATTCAGTTTAAGTGTGAAGGCCTGAGAGGGTGGGGAGCTCCAAAGTCCCAGCACAGGTGAAGGTGGACCTCCCAGCTCAAGAAGAGAAAGGGAATTTGCCCATCCTCTGCCTTTTTATTCTATCTCTCGATGAACTGGATAATGTCCATCTACAAGGCTGAGGACAGATCTGTTTACTCAGCCTACTTATTCAAATGCTAATTAATCTGGAAACACCCTCACAGCCACACCCAGAAGTACTGTTTCACCAGATCTATGGGCATCCGTTATTCCAGTCAAGTTGACTTATAAAAATGAACGCCACCCTCACCCTTTTGCCCAGAATATCTGTTTTCTTACTGAGACATGATAGAAAGAAGCTAGGAAAATAACTTAGCATATGGAAAAGGGAAACTGAGGCAGAGAGCTGAACACACTGGCCAAGCAATTTACAGCCAGATACAGAAGCTCCCCTCCCTGGAGATAACATCTAGGCCTAAGTTGTATTTCAGCTCCAGACCCAGAAATGCAGCAAAACCAGGTGGGTGATGCAATGACTAACAACTCCCTGCCCTGGGCTGACCAATCAGTGGAGACCACAGCCCTGAAAGGGCACACCTGGAGAACTAATGAATATTCTGCTGAGACCTCCCCGAAGATTCCTGCCTGCAAGAGAAAGATAGAGGTAAAAACCCATGAAAAGGACCCAATACTCTCCCTCTGGGAGGCAACCTTTCCTTTCCCTTCTCTCTCTACTTCTACCCCCACAGGCATGCATCTCCTAAATTCTAAGGGACCCTGAGGCTTGCACCCAGGGGAGCAGTGGGTGGTGGCAGCCCAGCCCAGGCTCATTCCTCCTCCTCGTCCCTCTCCTGTTGCTTCTGTCCTAAGCCCTTCTCTGTTTCACTGTCCCCAGTTTTAATCCATTCACCCTTAAAGTCACCTGGACTCATGGTGTGAAATCATTCCTACACAAAGTTAAGGACCACACACTGCCAGCTGGCCCTAGACAGATGCGCTGAGGGCCAGGTGCCCTGTCTGGTAACACTAACACAAACTTACATTCCACCACCCACACAGTCATGGTAAGCCTTGAAATCCTACACGTGAAGTTCTGTGAATTCTCCAGATACCTTCCAGTACGCCCCACAGGAAATGTGGGCAGTAAGTGGATATTGAAGCCGATACCAACAGCAGGTCTGTCCTGTCTCCTGTCTGCTCACTGGATGTTTCCACTGCACCATGGGTATGAGTGGAGAAGGGAGAGAGTGATGTTCATTAAGCTTTTTAATAGAGCAACTTCATTCATCTGGATTCACTGTTGAGCTGACAAAAGAAATTCGAGTGACCATCAGCCACACAAAGTCACACTGCAAAGTGGAGTGGGACCCTCCTTCCCAGTCACCATGAGGGCATTTCAGAGACAACTGTCCCAGGTCTTCCGCTGTCCATCAGCTATAGACTGTGCAGAGGCTGGAAGTGTCCTTGGCTAGTGCATTTCTCAGTCTCCAGAGCTTTGCAGAAGACCATAGCAGAGGCAATTCTGGGGAGGCTGTGCAATGAGAAACTCCCAGGTTGAGGAGATGGGTCCATTTACCAGGGGAGGGAAGTGGTCAGGGTGGAGATATAGAAGGAGAGACCATGTCTATGGTGGCTGTGAGTTCTCAATCCAAATTCCTGCAATTTAAATAGCTCTAATACCTCTCAATACCTCTCACTTGACTTCATAATTAAATTTCTTTTGTTGACTGAGAGATAATGAATCAGGAAGCTTTGCTAAAATTAAAAATCATTAAGTTTTAGTGCTTGCTCTTACTTGTGTGGCTCAGTGGGTTGGGTGTTGTCCCACAAACCAAAAGGTCACCTTTTCGATTCCCGGTCAGGGCACAGGCCTTAGTTGTGGGCCAGGTCCCCGGTTGGGGGTGTGCAAGAGGCAATGGATTGATGTTTCTCTCTTTCACTGATGTCTCTCTCCTTCTGTTTCTCCCTTACCCTCTCTCTAAAAATAAATAAAATCTTTTTTAAAAATGGCAAATTTTATTCAAGGGTCCTAGGATTTGCAAATTTGAAACTACCAGGTGACACCCAGTATGTTCCAAAGAAAATACTGTAGAAAAAGTGAGAATTCTTATATCAAAAGGTACATTCTTGAGAATAAGTCCTGCATTCTTAGCTTCTGGATTGGTCCGAGATGGCAATATCCCCAGTGACCAACGGTGGGTGTCAGGTGTTCTGGACACACAAACATTCTTTCCTAAGTTCTTCATTGTTTACTAAGTCTTTCAGATGGTTATCTATAGGAATTTATACATCTCCAAACATTGACACATGAATGAAAAGTTCAAAAGTTTAAGTCCTCAGGCTAGTTGAAGTAAAATAAAATCTATTCTTCGTGCTTCAGCCCATTTGCTCTAAACCAGTTTCATCAACTTGACTATATGGACTCCATTTTAAGTCAGCGTAGCTGTGCTGACCTCACTTTGTCTTCTTCATTCCTTCCTCATTTTCATATATTGATGTGGAATGTATATGCAAATAAAGTTCTTTGTTAGAAAGTCCTCTGTGTAAACCCAAAAGAAAGACAATTTTTACCTTATCTTTCTTGTAAAATATCACGTGGTACTCCTCCAAGGAATGTCTCACCAAATAATGTAAAATATGTCATATCTGGGATGGGAAGAACTTATTTTTAAAAACACTGCAGTACATTATATATATATTAAAATATAAATATAAATATATTTCTATAAATATATATTTAATATATTAAATGTGCATTATTATACATGCATATTATATATGCAATATACATTATATAGTATGCACATATAATATGCAATATATGCACATATGCATATATAAATATATAAATATATTTATATTATATAATGCCATTCCAATCAGGTTGTCATAAAATTTGAAAATCAGATTGTGAATTTTCTGGAAAAAATATTCTTAAAGACAAACAGAAAAGGTAGGATTGGGAAAATAAACAAGAATTACTTGCAATGCTATTATTAAATCAAAGCACAGTGTACCTCTGTGTTATTAAAACCCATATGGTCTGCTCCGACCAGTTTGGCTCAGTGGGTTGGACATTGTTCCAAAAAGGGAAAGGTCTCCTATTGGACACCCGGTCGAGGCACATGGCTGGGGAGCACGTATGAGAGTCAACTGATAGATTTTTCTCCCTCACATCATTGTTTCTCTTCTTTTCTTCCTCCCTCCCTTCCCCTCTTTCTAAAAATAAATAAATGAAATCTTTTTAAAAAGCAGTATTGTCATGACAGATGCACTGATGCAAATCAGGTAAGCTGAAGTAGAATAAAAAGTTGGTCAATTTTCTGCAAACCAAAGGGTCATGAGTTCGATTTCCAGTCAGGGTTGTGAGCCAGGTCCCCAGTAGGGGGTGCTCGAGAGGCAACCACACACTGATCTTTCTCTCTCTCCCTCCTTCCCTTCCCCTGTCTCTAAAATAAATAAATAAAATCTTTTAAAAAAACCTGGTCAATTTATATTTGTGCACTTATTGTGTGTTGAAGATAAAATTTCAACTCCACGAGGATAAATGGAATATTTAAAAACAGTATCTGATGCATGGCTATTAATTTGAAGAAAAAGAGCTAGATGCCAACTTCACAGCATTCATAAAGTAATCTGGGATATAAGAGCTAAATGTAAAGAGGGCAACAAAATTATTAGAAGAAACTAAGCCGGTTGGTAAAAATGTCTTATAATGGCACATGTGAGAAGCACTTCTGAATTAGTTTCTATTCAAACCAAAATCTTTATATTTTGTGTGTAGACTGAGCAAATGATAATAATGCACACTGATGTGGTACAAAGTACCAAGGTGGGAGAATGAAGTCAGGAATATGGTGGTTGAAGAAAAACTCTGGGGCAGGGATGGGAACCGGGAGTCCTATTGGTTTCAGACCATCCCCCTTGGGGAAATCGCTGACTGCAGGTCTGGGTGAGGAAAAGGACCAAGGGAGTCTGGCATATGTTGTTGATATAGAGAGTGAAGACATTCCCAATAAGAACTGGGACACTTTGAGAAGATAAAAAACCCAGCACGAATAAGAGGATCCTTGTATACCAACTGGAGAGACTGGAGCGCCCTCTAAATATACAGTGCTGCGTTATAACACATTGAATGAAAAATGATCTTCCCCCGAGCGCCAATTTTGATAATAAAAAGGAAGCAGGAAAAAGAAGACATTATGGCTATGGAGAGGAAAGTAAACTCTACAAATACAAATAATTAAAAAACAAAGAAATTAAAATTATGTAATGTGATAAATATCACAACAGCAATCAAATTACAACATTGAAATGTATCAAAGTAGCATGTGTGCACCTTATATTTACAAAATATTACGTGTCAAATATATGCAATTAAAAACATAAAAAAAATTGCCCTGGCCAGGTGGCTTATTTTGGTTGCAGTGTCCTGGGCGTCCCTTGTCCTGAGCCCGGGTTTCTCTTTCAGAAGCTGGGCCTCTGATGTCACAGAGCCTGTCACCTGTGACTGTGGTTCCTTCCTTGTGTGTGGCAGTCAGGAAAGTCCAAGACTTTGGGGAAGGGGTTTCCACCCTGTTTGGGGTGAAAGTGGACAAGTAGAAGTGTCACAGGTGAGCACAGGTAACCATGTTCTTGGTGAGTGCAGACAAAGAATTGAACCAAACACACAGAGAGTTTATAGCAGAAAGAGAGAGAGCAGATTTACTGAGTGAGAGTACACTCCACAGAACACGGGAGTGGGCCAACTCCAAGCAGAGATTGACCCCAGGGGCTGGAGGGATTCTATTTTTATAGGACAGATATTCCTGGCTAGTTTTGGCAGGGTTTTATTGCACATGTACAAGTAGTTAGACTACTTTAAAGCTACTGCCCATGTGGTCTCCCATGATTTTCCTTGATTGGATACCAGAGAAGGGGGCTCGAAAAATGTTAATTTATTATAATGCTATTATAACAAAGCAGGGGTCATGTAGCATCTTCTGCACAGGTGCATTCATGATTCACCACAATTCAATGCTTCTCCAGAAAGCAGGAACAACTGGTCTTAGAAGAGGGTCTCTGTCCGGTATGGATGTCCTTTATCTTAGCCCTGGGGCTCCTCTGGAGTTTCCTCCTTCTTGACTGTCTCTTGCCGCAGAAGTGTCCTAAATGTGAGGGTGGGTTATGGGCTGCGGTGAGACCTGGCCGGGACACGGCTTTGCTGATGCGGAGGGTGGATATGGCCCAAGTCCTTGGGTAAGGCGGGGTGAGTAGCATTTAGGGATCATCAGAGTGAGCTTTTGGATTTTGATTTCTGATTCAGATTATATGTACCCTTCCCAGGGAGGGCACAGGAAACACTTGGAAGTATGACCTCAAAAATATCGAAGTGCTTTTCAGTTGGAGAAACATTGCTTTTCTCCCCCAGTTTACTTTCCTTTCTGTACATTGTTTTACATAGTAGAAATTTTTTTTTCAATAAAAACATTTAAAAAATATTTAAAAACCTTCTTATAAAATATGGGGAAAAAGTGTTTAACTGTAGAAATGTAAAGTAATGTACTGATTAGTTTACTCTTCACAGGATTTTTCTCTAGTTGTCACTTGATTTTTTCTCTTTGTTCATCGGTGATGGGAAACACAAATATTTGGTTCAAGGATCTGCTTATTTTTCTTCTGTAACTTTATCTATTTACTTTTTAGTCTTTGAGTATTTGCATTCTTCCTATATTGGCTTAGCTGATGATTTCTGTTGTTTTGAATTGTTATTGATGTTATTTATGTGAAGTGCACATTGCGAATTTAAGCAGCACAGAAATAAATAAAATGTAAAGCAAAATTCCTTCCATCCTCAGCTCTCCACTTCCTCCCCTCAAAAAACACATGATTGCCTAGTGTGACTTTCCAGAAGGTTCTTTGCCTGAAAAGCATGTCTGCATGAACACGATGGAGACAGCAGGTGCTGGGGGAGCAAGAAATCCGCAGCTGGGGTTCCCAGGTGAGACCCCACACTGATATTAATTGTGTGATTCTGGCAGTGATATGGCCTTTGTGCCTCAGTTTCCTGAATTGGAAAATGGTGATGAAACCCAGGTAAAATAAATTCATATTTGTAATGGATTTTGACCTATGGTTGAAAAATATTAAACATTGTGTAATCCTTATTGAAACATAAATGGTGGTTGTTTAGAATTTTTAAAAAAGATTTTATTTATTTATTTTTAGACAGAGAGTAAGGGAGGGAAAGATCAATGTATGGTTGCCTCGGGAGCACCCCCTACTGGGTACCTGGCCAGCAACCCAGGCATGTGCCCTGACTGGGAATCAAACCGGTGACCCTTTGCTTTGCAGGTTGGTGCTCAGTCCACTGAGCCACACCAGCCAGGGCTACTTTACTTAGTTTAAACAACACTGAGTATGACTAGATCTTGTTCAGCTATCCACACCCCCATTACTACTCTCACTAACGTTTCTGGTCCCAGCATGTCCTGCCCTTCACCCCCAGAGGCTGTGGAGGAGATGTGGACTTTGTCCAGCTCCACAGGACGGCTCAAGTGGGGTTCCTGGACAAGTGTGGGGGAATGCATGAACCCCGCTGGGCTTCAGCTTCCTCCTCTGTCCAATGTGATTCGCTCTCATCACTCAGAGCCGCTGTGAGCATTAAGCTGATCCTTGTGAGTCGTGGGGTGGTGCGGATGCATGGACACCTCACCTCCACAGTTGTTCAGACACAGACTCGATCACTGCTTCACCAACCGCAACCAGTAAGATATCTGATATGCCTTTAAACGTGACTGAGTTTAGCAGCTTTTTCGTCTTTTTCCAATTGACTTCACGCTTTTAAAAGCAGAGTGAGTGATTCTGTGAGGGAGGGATTCTTGTCCTTCAGGGAATCCCTCCGCCCCAGATGCTGCATGCAAACCCACAGGTGTTTGGGTGGAAACTCTAAGGTCTGACTCTAGTGATGCATTCCAGGTCCTGGTGCCGAGACTGCACCAGGTTTGTAGAGGGACGTTTTGTGTATTCCAGATTCTTGTCCCAGGGAAGGCTATGCCCTGAACGCAGAACTGGGTTTGAGAAAGTGGATCGAAAATACTATTTTCAGTCTGTGTTTGTTGAATCTGTAGATGAGCATCCCAGGGATACAAGGACGGACTGCATATTTAATCAAAAAAATCTGTGCATAAGTGGACCCCCCACAGTTGCTTGAGCCCTCTTTGTTCAAGGGTCAACTGTTCTCGCCTCTCTCTCTCTCTCTCTCTCTCTCTCTCTCTCTTTCTCTCTCTCTCATGTTTAGTCATGGTTTGCTGATATTCAGGCTGCTAAGTCAGCTTGTATCTCACTGGGTGGTGAGTCTGATGACCCTAAGAGCCCATTTCTTTCTCTTGCTCTGTGTCCACTGCCCCACATTTCCCCCAGTGCCTTCCACACTGTTCCTGCTAATTATTTTCAGGTGCAACTTTTGAGGATGCAACTTCTTGAACTTTTTGTCCTTTAAAAATGATTGAGATTCTGCCAACAACCTGTACAAGTAGTGTATTCTCTCACAAATTATACCCAGTCCAGGGGGATGGTAGTGGACTTAGATTAATAAAGAACCAAGTTCACCTAATGACTCAAGAGGAGTTTTGGTGAAATTGCCAAGACCATCACCTGCCTGTGTTCCTCACCATTCCTGTTCACTCCTACTGTATTTCTATGCCCCCTTGGGAGGAGGGAGTTGGAACCTCTCCGCACAGACCAGGTGACGGGGAGACTGCTGGTCACCTGGTCCTGAGTGCAATGTGGCCACTTCAGAGAAGTGTCCCCAAGAAGAGGAGGTCAGCCATCCCAGAATCCACACGTGGTAGGTCTTCTACCTAAGTCTGGTAGCTAATGGGGAATTCTCTATTCAAATGTGAAGGAAGGATTACTTGTGTGTTTGAGGCACTTCTGTATTGTGTATGCTGAATAGTGTCCACTTACATTGTTTACTAAAAAAAGGTTAAGTTCCCAGTTCAGAGGTGTTGTTAGGGGTCCTTTCTGGGGTCCTGGCATGGACCCAGCAATGTACCCTTGGCATGGAATTGACCATATCTTATTCTGGTGCTAAAGCTCCTTCTATTTATAGTAGTTTGAGTATGTTCTTTTTTTTCTGAAGTTCTTGCTACTGCTGCAGAGCATCTGAAGCCTGACCATCGGGTATTGGCATGTGATGAATAGCCTCTGCATATAGCAGAGACCTGCCTTTAAACTTGAAGTCCACAGGTAGGGCAAAGGGCACTATTCCACGCAGTGAGGCTTTGGAGGATGGGCCCTCTGGCAATAAGGGGTCTAGCCCCTCCTGCTTAGCCACATCCCACATACCTGACATTCTTCCACCCACCCCCACCCTCAGCCTCCGCCCTGTGGCCGCTGAAGTCGCTCTCGCACCTCCATACCTGACATTCTTTTTGAAAATAGGAAGTTCCACCAAATTTTCTGCCTATTCCCTGGGAGGAGCTCCCTGAGGCCAGATGGAAATAATACTGGAGCAACCAGGAGGAAGTTCTTTAGCACCTGGCGGTAAAGGGAAGCCTGTGACATAGCAGTGTTGTTCTGTTTCACATTCCAGAATCACAGGTCTGCCAGCACCACCAGGGCACTGTGGGAATGTCCCATCTGGGGTCTGTGCCAGGGGTGCCCTTCCCAGAGGGGCTGGGCCTGAGACAGATGGAGGCTCCCTGGCTGGGACTTGGGCTGTCTGGGTCCAGTCCAGACTGTGTCTGTGGCATACAGTGGGGCATCATACCAGGGTCTTCCTGAGAAAATTGGGCAGAAAGAATGCATCCAATGGGGCTTCCAGTAGATTCTTTCTCGCCATGGGGCCCCGATCATCCCCATGGAGCCTAGGTCCTGCAGAGATGCCAGCCTCATCCCAGATGGGCAACCCAGAATGGGCAGCACAGGGATGGGGAGTGTAGAGGCAGCTTGTTGTGTACTGTTTGTATGGTCTTTCAGTTTTCTTTTTTTAAACATGTATGGTGTTTCAGTTGTCTACTGTGCAGGTGTCAGCCCAGGTACCATAGAGGGACGCTCAGGCAACACCGAGTATGGAATAAAGCTTATCTTGGCCCAGGATGCAGCAACAGGACTTCCCTGAGGAGATGGGTTCAGGTTCATTCCCATGTGAAGTGGCTGTGAATGTGGACATTGTCTTTAAAAAAATTTTTTTTTTTTTGGTCTAGGACCTTGGGCCAGGGTTTGGCTCCTATATGCAGGCTGCGGTAGAGGGTTGGACTTTTGTTCTGCCACCAAGGAAAGTATATGTGATCAGCTCAGCTGCGCGGTGGGAGTGAGTGAGGTGGGGCTCAAAGCCATCAGAATCCAACACGGAAAATCAAATCTTTCTCTTATACATGGAGATGAACAGAGCTACTGGTGAATATTGTATATGGTCCTTTGAGAAAGTGTAAAGCTTCAAACCCAGGACTGTCTGCCCCCAAACCCTAATCGCTATCCATTCAGGGCTCTCAGTGTCCACGGACTGGCCCTCAGGGCCCATTTCACACCCACAGCCCCTGAGATGCCTGCCCCTACCCTACCCACACCTCCCTCCCTTTTCCACTCAAGTCCTGACTCAGACAACTACAGAGACTAGGATCCAAGCCAGGAGGGTAGATGGGCTCTTCCCTCCTCAGAGATGCCAACCCAACTCTGCCCCAGGGATCCTGTTTACCTCTGGGACTGACAGAGACACTGAGCTGCGTGCAGGGTCCACCTTCAGTCTCCACAGAAAATGCCTGGAGCAGAGGACGTGAGAGCCAAACCCACTTTTTTAGAAGACATGACGAGGCAGTTTGTCCGGAAAGGCGTTGCAAGTTTGTGCCTGGAGCCTTCCCACCCCCATGTTGATTACCTAT
>JAPYXV010004471.1:0-11355 GCA_028533065.1 Trachops cirrhosus
TGGGTAGTATGGACATTTTGATGATGTTAATTCTTCCGATCCATGAACACGGTATATGTTTCCATTTGTTTGTGTCCTCCTTGATGCCTTTCTTCAGAGTTATGTAGTTTTCTGAATACAGGTCTTTTACCTCTTTGGTTAGGTTTCCTACTGGTTTCATAGACAGAAGTTTTGGGAACCCTGGGCTGCGGGACCTGGTATGGGGCTGGTCATCTTGCTCCTCAGGGAGAGACTTCTCTAGCTGAAATATCCCTCCCATTTCTTAACTGCCACATCATGAGTGTGAGGCTTGCCCAATGCATATCTTCTCCCTTCCTATCAGTCTTGATGTGGATTCTTCTGTATATCCTTAATTATAGGACTCTGTTCAGCTAGACTTCAGGTGGTTTTCAATGATAGATGTTCTGTCGTTTAGTTGTAATTTTGATGTGGTCATGGGAAGAGGTGAGCACAGTGTTTCTATCAGCCATCTTGACCAGAAGTCCTTTAGGAGCTACTCAATGCCAAATTCCATTTAAATAGCAGGTTAAGAGTTATGAAATACATTTATCATTTTGTTTAACAAATGTTTATTGAATGCTTCTATGCTCAGGAGCCCTTCCAGGGTAGCAGTGAACCAGAGAACTAAACAATAAGGACTCCTTGTCTTCTGAGTGGTTCCATTCTACTTTGTGAGAGTGAGGAGAGTAACCTATCTAGTGCAGCAAATGCATTCAGTGCTGTGTGGGATATGCATGCTGGAAAGGCTATCAACTGTGTGTGTTACTGGTGAAGCCATTTTAAAGAAAGCAGATGGGAAGACCTCACTAAGGGTTATTTTAGCAAATAATCAAGGAAGTAAGGAGATATCTGAGTGCAAAGTTCCCAATGCCCCTCATGCATTTGAGGAATAGCAGAGAGGCCAGTGAGACTAGAGCCATGGAGTGGGTTTAGAAATGGTCCCAAGGTCAGTGTAGGGAAGCTTCTGGAGTCAATGAAAGGATTTTGGCTTTTACCTGAGCCAGATGAGAGCAACTTAGGAGCAGCTGGAGACCGCTGTGCAGAAAATGGACAGGTAGCAGGGATGGAGGCAAAATGCTGTTAAAGCCAGGGGGTGCTAGACTAGTACAGGCAGGGAGTTGGGAAAAGTGGCCAGATATTGGATCTATTCTGAAGGTAGAAGAAACGGGATTTCTTCCTTGCATCAGAGGTGGGGTTGAGAAAGTGAAATTAGAGCTGACTATAAGATTCCTAGCCTGTTAACTAGAAGAATTGAGTTGCTGTTCCAGAGAAAGTTAATACTAAGAAGGGTTTTGTTTGGGGTATGTGACATTAGTAAGCATACTAGACATTTCAGTAGAGTGTAGGTGGGCAATTAAAGATAGAAGAATGAGTTCAGAGGTTTGCACTCAGATGGTGTTTAAAGCCTGGGATAGGGTAGGGTGGTGGAGGGAGTGAGGGTAGCTGCAGAAAAGATGAGGCCTAAGGTCTGAGAGCCCCTTTGCTTACTCTACGGTTATAGAAAGAGAAGAGTAAGGACCCAGCCTGGACAGTCTAACTGTAGGGTCCTGGGCACATTGCTGAACCTCTCTGAACCTCTCTGAACCTCTGAATCTGTGTTTATAAGATAAGAATAGATGTACCCAACTCCCCAGGTTGTTACAGCTAATGAGGTAATTCATGCACGGACATTGCTTACCTTAGCACTCACTTCTCAACTCCCCTATCCTAGCCTGAGTGATACAGTAGGAACCACAGACCTTTCCAAATCATCTGATTGAACACTTCTATAAGAAGCTTGGTAAAATTACAAGGGGAATATTCTCGACCTGACTTAGCTATATTTCCTTTCCAAGTCTTGCATTTTGCTGCTCTTGAGAGCATGAATCATCTTTCATAGACCCTTTTTCTTAGCTGATTGCCTATATCCCCTTTTCTTCCAGCTTTTCAAAACTTAGCTGGGTTTCTGTTCCAGTTTTGCAAACACTATTGTCATCTGTGTGCCAAGATAAACTTGCCAGAGGGTTAATGTGTTAATGGTCCTAATGGTATTCAGTTAACCTTCTCAATCATCTGCAGTCAGTAGCTACAGGAACCCCTTCACACACTCCCCCAAAGCAGTTGCTGCCTAAAAACCTCCTGTTTTCTGTCAGAGGGTGGGGGAAGGTGAGAAGCCAGGAAGCTGAGATTTCTGAGAGGACCTGGAGAAAGAGCAAAATCATCATGTGCTGTGAAGTGCTTTTCACACACAACTGATAAATCCTACGGTTCTTGAAATTAAGATGTTAGCATTGAAGAAACACAAATGTAGACTAAATACATGATTTTTCCATTCTGATTAACATCCCAATGGCCCTAATGATAGATCCACATAGTGAGAAGTGCTATGGTATGCTTGGTCTTGTCTTGTTGCAGTTAGAAATATTGTAAGACCTAGTCAATCAGTGCAAGAAAAATAACTTGAAGGTGAAATGCTTTCTGATAGTACTTGTAGCATTCTTCCAAAATATACAGATTTAATGAAAACAGGAAAAATTTAGTGTAGATAACACCAAAATTGAAAAGCAAAGCCTGTTTCTAGGGAAGCAGCAATATTTTCATTTTTAATAGAAGGAGAATGTAATAATGAATGTTAAGAATTCCAATTCTTGAACTCAAGAGTCCAGAGTGGAATAAATTCTCTTATTTTTGTAGATTTAACCAATTAACTCAGAAGTCTGTTCCTGGCAAAGCTATCCATTCTGAAGAAATAGATTTTGCAGCTCAGAATCTTGAAATTTCTAAATTATTTTTCTATAAAAGTGTGCTTTGTTTTTCATTATTAGGTGGGGAGTAGGCTGCTATGGGAGTAAAAGGCAGAAAACTGTACTTCAACAACAATTAAAATATTTTAAAAAGTTGCTCATGTCTCCCATCATTTCAGAAAGCACAGATAAGCAAAAATAAAAACAAAAAGATCAATGACCTCACCTGATGACTTCACCCTTTCAGTAAGCAGGTTGACTATTTCAGTTATCATGTTAGTATTTGTACTTTGAGATTTTTTTCCTGAGAACATTTTCCTCTACCAAATGAGATAATGCTATAAATTTTATGTGGGGACATGCTTTTTTCATTGCACAACATGCATCTTTAAAATGTTTCCAGATCAGCAGTGCATTGCCAGGGCAATTCAGTACTAGGGGCAGCATTCTAAGCCAAGTACAGTGTTTCTGGACTGGGTTGTTAACATTAACAAGATTGACAAGAGTCCCTGCCATGATGGAGCTGATACTTTAGTGAGAAATAGGAAACTGTAATACACCACACAGTGATGTAGAAGAACAGGTATATGATAGAATCATAGATTTATGGAAGGAGGTATTTAAGCTGAGACTTGAAAGATAAGTCGGAATTAACCAGACCAAGAGCAGAGGGGTAAAACAGGCTCGAAGGCTCTGTGAGGAAAAAAGCACTGGGGTTTAGGAAATCAAGTGGAGGACAGTATGAGCATAGCCAGTGAGTTGGGGAGAAGGGTAACCATACTGCTAAGTCCATGTCAAATGTGAGATGAGCACTGTAATATATAACTGGGTATTCAGAGTGTACCCTAAGCATGCTGAGAAGCTGTGAAAGGTTTTGAGCAGAAGAATGACAATCAGATTTGAGTTTTGGGAAGATTGCTAAAGCTAGAACTTAAGTGTGGAGACAAGTTTGGCAGGGCCCCAGAATGTGACAATGATACCAAGGAAGAGGCCTATACAAAGTTTGGAAAGTAGAAATAGAGAGAAATATGGTTGATTCAAGAAATACTTAGGGAGTAGATAGGAAACAACTTTCATTTTGTTTGTAATTGGCATGAACATAGGCCTGCACATCCCCCTAACAAAGGACTTGTCCCACTGCAGGGAGGGCTGTTAGCCACTCATAACCACTTCCCAAGGTCCCTCTCTATTGGGCAGCTCATATCCAGTGACTGACTGAGGTGGAGCCACAAAAATCAACTGAACCTGGAACAATGTTCACAAATCATTTAGCTTCTACATCCCTTGAGGGCTCCTTGAGGCCATTATTGGGCCTACATCACCACAGCTCAGGTTCTCTCTGTGCCTAGTCCTACCTCCACTTTCTTCTCCCCACAGAAGTCTACCCTAAGAGCACGGGAAGGAACTATGTGTGGCTTCTGGGTTTCTGGTGGCATTATTCATTGTCATTGAGAACTCAAACAGAAGAACCAGGGTTGGAGAGAGGGATATAGATGATGAGCTTAGCAAAGGGGGGGGGTACCTGTGAAACTAGGGTGCTTATAGCTTAATCCTGTGGAGATACCAGTAGGTAAGTCAACTAGGCATTTGGTTTTGAGGTTAAGTCTGGTTTGAAGCTGCATGGTCACAGATGTATTTCTTGCTCTCTTTTGCTGGTATCTCTGTGCTCCTGCTATTCTGAAAGAATTAGTTTCTTAAATATACTTAATTCTCTTTTATCTCTCGGTCCTTATACATGCTATTGTCTGTGCCTGGAACATTTTTCTTTTCTCTTTATGTTCTTCCCCTCCTTAATTTCTACTCATAGTGATGACATGACTTCTACCAGGAACTTATCCCAGATGTACCTGGATCTGGTTTAGGGGCCTGACCAAGGCACTCCCAGACCATCCCATAGCTCAGCACTTGTCATGTGATAATTGCTGATTTTCTTCTTTGTGTTCTCCCCAAAGTTTGTAAACTGCATGAGAGAAAGGACTTTGTCTAAGTTGAAAGCTTTAACCCCAGCACCTCCCATGGTCATGACATCAAGGAAGTTATCAGTAAGTAATTGTTGCATGAGCCATTACTAATTGAGAGACAGACTTAGAAAGAAGCAGAGGATTGATGAGATTTAATGTAAAGTTAGAAACAGAAAATACTAAGGGAGGTGTGGCCAAGAGGTAAGGGTAACTTTTTTTAACTTTTATTTATTTATTTTTATCACTAATTATTCCCCCATACCCATTTCCACCTCCAGCCAATGCCCTTGCCCCTACAATCACCACAGTTTTCTGTATCCACAAGCTCTTCTTTTTTGCTCAGTCCCAGCCTTCACCCCCAGAGCTTTCTATCTATGAGTCTGTCTTATTTATTAACAGAATTTATTAAACTAATATTGTTGAACATTTAGGTCTTCCCAACATTCTTAATTATAAATAATAAAGTGTTTATTATTTATAAATTTTCTTTAATAAATAAGCCTGCCTTATTTATTAAACAGAATTTATTAAACATACTGTTGGACATTTAGGTCCTCCCAACCTTTTTTTAACAATTTGTTCTTACAATGTTATCACAAATGCTCTTCTACACAAAGATTTTGTGCACATTTTAAATTATGTCCTTAGAATAAATTGATGAAAGTGGAATTGTTGTGTCAAAATTTTCATGTTATTTGATTTTTGATATCTAATAATGATAATTTATCAGAAACATTGTGCCATTTTTGTGCTTATTTCTCAGCCCTGAATTATTTAACAATTTAGTATAAAGTTTTTGTTCATTTATTTATTAGTTTTTATATTATGGTTAAGCATGTATGATATAAAATGTATAAGCCAGGGGCATTAAGTACATTTATAATGTTGTACAATCATTACGATTGTCCATTTCCAGCACTTTTTTTCATCATCCCAACCAGAAAGCCTGTGCCCTTTAAGCAGTAGCCCCATTCCCTCCTCAATTATTTCAGAAAATTATTTGCATGGCTATGGAAAGAATTTTTTGTTTTATTGCCATTTCTTCCAGCAATAGAATGTTAATTAACTCTAAAAGTTCTAATACTACATTAGGCCAATTACTAGGAACATGGGTGAATAGTTACATCATTATGCCAAGGAATAGAGTTTTGAGAAAATAATATTCAGGCCCACAATGCCATAAAATAGATAGCCTTTAGGGTTTTGTAGACTCAGAAGAGCATCCTTTTATAATATTCAAGAACCCCTCAATCAATTTGAAATATGAAATATGAAATAATTTGTAATTATTTGAATCAATCTGTAATATGAAATAAACAAAGACCAATATGTTTAGGATTTTAAAAACTTATCTTAAACTAGAAATAAGACACAGAGGGGTTCTCTTTGTTTTTTTGCAGGTGTAATATATAATCCTAAATATCAGTGAAGTGTAGTTTACCTAAGTGGTAGCAATTTTAAGAAAACTGAAAAGAAAAACTTAGTCTTAGCTTTGAAATGATTTCCCAGAGATGAAAGATTATATTAATATTTAAAAAAAATTACATAGCACCTCCTGGGGTGCTCATGAAAAGTCAGAATAACCCAAGAATGAGATAGCATGGGATTGAGAGGAGCATATATTTGGACTTGATATGGATCCTGAGATTAAGTAGGTATGTCTGGAGACCCACTTCAAACAATGGCAGTTTGTAGCTCTGCTAATTATTGGCTCTAGCCTATCTTTTTCTGTTAGGATTACTAAGCAAAAAGGTATTGTATTGAACCTCTGGGCATAACAGGAGGGAGAATTTATGGAGGATTAACTTTCTTTCATCTTTTTACCTTTAAATAGGGGAACAAGTCTAACAAACTGAATTAAAGGGAGGTACTTTCTTAAAGTCTTTGAAGTTTTTCTTTGCAAACAGAGTTGAATTGATTTGAGCCCTTTTCCTTCAAAGTAAAAGCCCTACAAGCAAATTTCCTTTATACATTCTTTGCTCTTTGTGAATTAACAGAGATAATACAGTAAAAAAGAGGATCTGATAAGAAGCAGGAGCAAGCCAACCCCTTCAGAATATTAATAAATGCTGATGAACTCATAAAGTGACAGAACAATTTTTTAATGATTAAAAAGTTTTCTTTCTGAACTCTGGCAGTATTAAAACCTTAGGATGGTACTAAGGGTAACATGGAAAAATTGAAATAATAATGTGATCCTAAGAAGTCTGCCTCTCAGAGCTATTTAAATTCAGCTAAATGTTGTTTGTTGGTGAGGCTCTCTCTGTTTTAGTCTCTGAAAAAAAAACAACAAAATCATGAGTAATATGTTTCAAAATAGCCAAAATTTATGTCTTATATAAGTCACCAGTTTTGATGGTCACCCTTCCCTCAGCATACTGTCCTGATGGAGTGTACCCTGCAGTGGGCTTATAGCAGCTTTGGTTCCACCGTGGGCTCTGCCATTATCAGCCTTCATTATGCAGTCTTTCTGGGACTCAGTTCCATCATTTATGCAGTGGCAATATGAATGGGAGCTAATTCAGGAACCTACTTCTCGTGTGGTGGCAGGGGATTATAGAAGACATATACTTTATGTGCTTTTGAGATAATTTTCATACATTTCCTTTTATAAAAAGGAAAAAGAGAATATTTGGATTAAATGAGGTCACAAGTGTAGGCAGTCCAGCTCACATTTGTAGGATGGCATTGGAAGTGCCCTTGCCTTGGAAGTTTCTGGCCTGGGTTTGCTGTCAGCATAGAGACAGAACCTGCCTGGCCATACCTTCTCTCCTGGGTAAAATGAGGTTTATCCAGCCCAGATCTTTTTACTCCAATGTGTGAATCTTGAAAAGCAAGCAGATGCTTTACTTGGACCTGGGCTCTGAAGAACAGGAAAGGTTTGAGAACTTTTTCTGTTGGTTGGGATCACAAAGGTAATCCGACATACGTGAGGCAGTCAGCATCTCCTACACTACAGTCTGCAGCCACAGTATCCTTGTGCTCCAGTGGGTAGTAGACATCCTGTGCATGTGTTCTCTCCTGAAGGGTGGGTAAACCAAGGCAGCAACCACTCTTGCTCAACTCAGCCTCATCACCTCTAGGCCCTTCAGTGGGTAAGGCTTTTCTGCTCCAGATTTTCCTCTTATCTTAATTGTCCCTCCTCTCCCTCTATGTGTACATATGCATGTGAAATTTTAATTTAAAGCCCTTTGGTTCTAACATTGATGAGATGCTGTAGGAACTTAATTCTTGCTTTCCTTATAGTTATTTTGACACAGGTCCAAGTACCCATCGACAACATTAAGTGAGGACTTACTGTATTCCCAGACCCTGTATTTGCAAATTTGCATACTTGCTAAAATTTCTTTGTAACCTCAAGATGAGTATTTTCAGCACTTTCCCAGTCATTTGTGGACATGCATAGGGCAGGGGAAATTTGAGTTGCTTCACTGGCCTGTTCCCAGCTGAGGAGTAACAAGGCAATGTTCTGCCTTCTGTTTCAGGCCCCAAATTGTAAGTAAACAAGTGGCCTTTTCTTGCTTGATTTAGTGCCATATTTTTGTTGGTGATTTCACTGTTTAAAATGGCTCCTTAGCACAGGGCTGAAGTGCTGCCTAATGTTCTCAAGCACGAGAAGGCTGCGATGTGCCTTAAGTAGAAAATGATGTGTGTTAGAGGAGCTTTGTTCAGGCATGAGTTACCGTGCTGTTGTTCATGAGTTCAACTTAATGAATCAACAATATAGTATATTAAGTAAGGAGTATTTAAACAGAAACACACATAAAATAAGATTGTATATTGGTCAGCTGATGAAAATGTTGTGACAGAAGACTCGCTACTGTATGTCCCCAAGGAGTAATTACAGTATCCACTAAATCAGTGTTCATAGTGAGTTTTTAGAACACAACTACTATGAATAATGAGAATTGATATGCATGCAAGCATGTGTGTACATAATATACACATAAAACTATCTTCAAGGAAAATAAATCTAATTGAGAAGGTAAAATATGAAAATAAAGGGAATACAAATGGAAGCATTTGAGTGACAACTTAAAGACTAACGATAATTGACAGCTGAATGGAGAAAGTTCTGTTGAACTCTTCATATCCAAGTAAAGCTTTTCTTGACAATAAAATGAAGCAATGACACTGCTTGGCTAGTTTCTGCTTATTTTTCAGTACAAACAAAGCTGCATTCAAAATAAGGATAAATGTATACATGTTAATTTTACCTAGGACTCTTCCTTGAAGAGTAATTCCCCTAATTTTTCTCACATAGTTCTTTGAGCTCTTCCTGACATCAGGCAGTGCATTTAAAACTGCTGCTTAAAGTCCTTTGCTCTGGTTGATGTTCCCTGAAAGTGAGAGAGCGTTCTGTTTGTAATCTACATCTAATCTGTGTATTTCTGCCAAATTTCAATTCTTGTTTTTCCCTTTTAGCAATGGACCAAAATGTTCACATAAAGAATTTAAAACCAAAGTTTGTAATTATCAGATGAAAAAGTTAACTTAGAATAGCCATTCTTAGAGGAGAGATTTGCATCAACTGGAATTTTTCTATCATATAACATGATATCAAATGCTTGAAGTTTAACATCAGAAATTTTAGCAGAATTTAAGCCAAGGATCAGTTTCCCCCAACTTCTTTCTTGATTTTTCACACCTGAGACTTGTGAAAGAGAGAAGCCATAGCTGAGGAATGATGATACACAGAGTCCATTAATTCACAGTGTCTTGACGTGACCAGTGACCCACGGGTTTTGTTCATTGGGGGAAACTCTAAATCAGCAATTTTCAACCTTTTTCTACTCATGGCATGCATAAACTAATTACTAAAGTTCTGTAGCACACCAAAAAAAAGATTTTGTTGATCTGACAAAAAATAGATATAATTTTGATTCATTTACACTGATGGCTATTGTTATGTTGGCTGTTGTTACTTTTTTATTTATTTAACAATCTAAAGGAGAAGAGGTTGGTGCCTCTGACTAAATAGTCAGGTATTGCATGTTTTAAAAATTCTAGCAGCACATAGGTTGAAAATTGCTGCTCTAAATTGTTTATTATTTTTCCTTTCTATTTCTTCCTCTTTCTTTCTTCTTCTATGTCTTGTACTCATGTTAATTCTCCAGAAGCACATCTTAGTTCCCTTGGAGGGCTGTATCTCCTTTCTGCTCTGCTCTCAGTGGATTGACTAATCCAGTATCTTCACAATGGGACAATGAACCCCACATTTCCTTTAGGTTTTTTCTGTGATCCCAATTTCTCTACTCAGACTCCTTGAAAATAAATTTTCAATGTCATTTTTCTAGGTGAGAACCCATTTCCATTTAAGATCACCTCGTCTTAGCTTTTACTAGAGCATTTGTCCTACCAGACCCACAGGTAGTATAAAGAGAATCTAGAACAGGTTATCTAAGTTTGGTTATTGTTAAGTGCCCTTGGCCTCAGTTGGCAAGACTGAGAAGAGGAGGTCCATTAGCCACAGTCAAGAGCAACCTACACAATTTTCTTTGTGGTTAGCTGCCATTATGTGAGTTCAGTGTTATAACAGTAGACTGATCCAATTACTCTAAAAAGTGCCAAAATCTATAAAAATATTCTATAGGACAAAAAAGAGGGATCCTCAAAGATGTAAGGATTGAAGACACTAACTCCAGCTATCAAACTTCACAAGTTAAATTATTTATAACCATTATACTTGAATTAGGGCCATAACTCAGGCCTATGAACTTCTAGTTCCAACTTTACTTAATCAATGATAAGCAAATGTATATTTGGGTTTTATTATTAAATTTAATCCTCTTTTTCATTAGTCACTATGGTAAATTAGTATAATTATTTCTGTGATCAGTTTCAGTTCCCTTCCAAATAGATCTTTTTTGAAGCTTTATTAAGGTATAATTAATGGACTTACTATAAACTGTACATACTTAAAGTGTACAACTTGATACATTTTGACATATGTGTGCATTCATGAAATCATCACCACAAAGCAATAAAATAAAAGTATCCATCACATGTTTCCTTGAACCCTTTTGTAGTATTTGCCTCTCATCCCTTTTTGATCCCTTCTTGTCCCTCTCCCTCAGTTTGGCAACACTGATTTGTCTTCTGTCACTGTAGGTTAGGTTGCATTTTCTAGAATTCTATCTAAATGGAATCATACAGTAGGTACTCATTTTAGTTTCTCTTTTTTACTCAGCATAATATTTTTGAGATTCATACATGCTGTTTCTTGATTCAACAGTTTATTCCACTTGATTGCTGAATAGTATTCCATGGTGTGGATATACCACTATTTGTCCTTTACCTGTTGATGGACATAGCTTCTCAACTTGGTACTATTGACATATTAGGCTGGATAATTCTTTTTTTTAAATATATTTTATTGATTATGCTATTACAGTTGTCCCATTTACTCCCCTCCATCCCCTTCCTCCCTGCACACCCTCCCCCACCCACATTCCCCTCTTTAGTTCATGTTCTTGTGTCATAAGTTCTTTAGCTTCTACATTTCCCATACTATTCTTGCCCTCCCCCTGTCTATTTTCTATCTACCTTCATTGCTACTTATTCTCTGTACGTTTCCCCCCCTCTCCTCTTCCCACTCCCCTGTTGCTAACCCTCCATGTGATCTCCATTTCTGTGGTTCTGTTCCTGTTCTAGTTGTTTGCTTAGTTTCT
>JAPYXV010004472.1:0-11355 GCA_028533065.1 Trachops cirrhosus
AAAAATCAAATAGCAAACACTTCTATAAAACAGCAAACCTAAGGTCCCAACCCTATGCAATAAGACATGAAAAAATATAGAAAGGAAGAAAGGCAGAGAAAAAAATTCTTATGAATTGTAGATGCAAATATTGTCTACATGGAAAACCCCAAAATAACCTGTGGAAAAGGTGTTCATCAGAGAGATAAGTTAGATGAGTAGATACACACCCAACATACCAAAGTCAACTGCATTTCTTTAAGGCGACAACAGTTAGAAAACATGAGTTTTTGAAAGATGCCATTTGCAATAGCAACAAAAATACACGAAAATGTTATATGCATATCTCACACACACACACACACAGAACCTAGAAGTAGACCTAACAAAAGCGTGTCTACATAGTGTGTGTTTTGGGATAAAAGACCGGAGGCCATAAATAAAGGTGCTGCTTCTCCCCAGAGCTGTGCACAGCCGATTCGGTGCAATTCCGATACAAAGACAAACGGTGCTTCCTTAATGGGCTTCTGTGACGCTTGGTCGCTCTCACCATAAAGGGTTTATGAAACACTTGCCCAGGGACCGAGGACAAGGTCTGAGCTCCTTCGCCTGAAAAACGAAAGGGTGAAAAATACCTGATCCCTACAGTCTCCTTCTGCCTTGAAACCCCAAGTTCTCTGGGGTCCCCAGGCAGGGGGACCAGCAAGACACACTGGATGATTCTCTGGGGCTCCCCGACTCTGCACTGCCCGCCTGAAGGGAATGAAACGCCGAACCCGGGCCAGAGTGGGCCTCAGACTCCTCCCCGAAACCCTGATTTCTAACAGAACGGGAAGGCAGGGCAAATCTCGACACGTCCAGAACATTATGTAATCACTGCAAATAGCTTTTAAAGGATTACACAAACACGGAAAATATTCCTGACATGCGAGGCGGGAAAGAGTGCACCTGGACCGTAATTACGGCTCTGACCGCAGAGACAAGACCCAGGGAGCGAGGCTGCAAGTCCCACCCCCAGGCACGTCCTGGTTGGTCTACGTTTCATTATTAATTCTAGCTGTGGGCCAACAAGATTTCACGTCAATGTGCAGATTTCTCGTTTCCCTTACGAATGTGGAGATCGACCGGCACTGGGCTGACATCCCACGTGGGAAATGTGACGGAGCTGAGCTGGCTGCCCCTCCTCGGGGCCCCGGGCTGTCTGCCGGCCAGGTCCCTGCCCGCCCGGCTCCTCCCGGCCTCTGCGAGCATGTGACACCCGGACTGTGACGCAGTATCAACGCCGTCCGGTTCCGTTCGTGGACAGAGACACCCGAACATTTGGTCTGACCGCCTCCTGCCATCTCCTTTCCTCCCGCAGGCTTTCCTCTCTGGCCGCGTCTGGGAATTGGTAACCTGTGCTCGACCCGGAAGAGGTGAAGGCCACCTGGGCCTCCGTCTGTCTTTGTCCAATGACAACCCGGACGGGGCAAAGCTGTCCCCTCCCTCGCTCCCTTGTCTGCTTTCCTCGGCTGCTCTTTCGGCTTCACTCTCCCTGTGGCCTCCTCCACCAGGACGCCCACCTGTCTGTCTGTCTGTCTCTCTGTCATACCATCCAAGTGTGGGGTGACAAACATGAGAAAGTGTTTCCTGAAGCAGGATAAGCGGTGCCCCCAAAGGGACAAGAACCCGAAAAAACAATGTCCCCCACACCCGAGGAGTGCTGGCACATCTAGACCTGCGGGAGGTGGCAAGGAGGCATCTGAGCACCAGCCGGGGTCAGTTGGCACCATTAGCGTATCTGAAGGTTCATTTTCAACTCTGTGGATACGTCTGGCCAAAAAATTATGAACCTGAGCAGGAAGTGGCTGCAGGCTTTTTTGGAGGGCCAGGAGGACGCACAAAGGAGAGATGACCGGCACTTGCAGCCCCGCGTTGGCCTTTGTCACTGGGGGTCACTCATGAGAGAAGGGGCCGGGGACGGGGCTAAGGGACCCACCAGCCTGAGCTGAGACGGCCGTGCGGGCCCCTGGGCTCCCTTCAAGCTCAGTCCCACTCTGTGTGGCTCCCCCGCCACGCACCCCCGTTCTCAGGGATCTGCACCCCCACACACCCCGAAACTGCAGAAAAGGGCCTGGGATGGGGGTTTGACAGTTTCATACTTCCTTGTCTTACGTGTGCAGACTCTGGGTGGTGGTTTTCTCCCCATGCGGTGAAATTTACCTAACACAAAACGAACCATTTCGGCCCCGGCCAGGCGGCTCAGCTGGTTGGAGCGTTGCCCCGTGCGCCGAAAGTTTGTGGGTTCAGTTCCCGGTTGGGGCGCGCACCCAGGTTGCGGGCGGGGTCCCCAGTCAGGGTGCATGTGGGCGGCGGCCAAGTGATGTTTCTCTTTCTCTCCCTTCCTCTTTCTCTAAAATCAATTTTAAAAAACTTTTTTTAAAGAACGGTTTTAAAGCGGTGGGTGTCGGAGCTCCGCCCCTTTCTAGGGACCGAATTGTGTCTGCTCACCCATTCAGTGGGGGACAGCGGGGCGTGTCCCCCTTCAGACGACTGTGAGCCACGCTGCTGTGAACCGGGGGAAACAGGTTTGGGGGTGCGCACCTGGGCGTGGCACCGCTGGGGCGCGTGGCAGCTCTGCACTCAGCTGTTCTGTTCTGAAATTTTCTCCCCTTCAGCTCCGGTGTCCCAAAGCCTCCAGGTGTCTCGTCTCCGATTAGGTCCTCTTGACGGGGCACTCACTGGGGTGTCCCTTGGACCTCTTGGGGAGGTTCCGCCCAGCACCCCAGGATGTTGGAGACGCTGTTCCAAAAGAGGAACCCGGTCCTTTCTGCGTGTGTGGTGGAGCTACGGGCTGGTGGGCGCCCCCATCAGTGCTGTCCCCTCTTTGGTCTCTTGCCCTTCACTGTCACATGCTCGTGGGGTCAGGTCGGGCCCACGGAGGGCCTTTCTCCTGGCAGGGCCCTCCGCCTTCAAGGAGCACAGCCTGAGACTATTGCCACCTCCACTCACTCAGGGCCTGTGGCCATGTCCCCTCTGAGGATGAGAGGGGTTCGATGCACCGGGACTGTCCCCAGTGAAAGCAAGACCTCTGTGGGTCCCCAAGGAGCGCTGTCCCTCACTGGCCTTGTTACCCAGGAAGTGAGAGGGCCCCACGCCGAGAGGCTGGGGTCCACGGGCCGACCACATCATTTCTGTCAAGAGCGGGCCCTCCGCTGACAACTGAGCCCAGTTACCACGGGAAAGACAGTGGGTGGCCACGGGCCCCTGGCGCACAGTGGCTCCCGGGGGGCTGAAAAGGAGAAGCCGAGGGGATGGCATCCTTCAAGTCCGCCTCCGGACACGCTGACAGCGGTTGGACGAAAAGGAAGTCAAAGCCACGGGGAAGAGGCCTGGGCATTGTAGCAGAGGCCTGGGTGCCGAGAGGAGGGGTGCAGCGCCCGGTGCTCGGGAGAGAGCTCGCAGGGTGAATGGGTTAGGGAGTGCAATGTCGCCTTCCTCAGAGGCGAGCATTTACCGAGCCTTCACTCTGTGGGGACACAGGACTGGGAGCCGGCCACCTGGAGCCCTTGGCCAGAAGTGCCCCCGACGATCCCGTGGTACCCGACTTGGGTGACCATCCTGGACAGACCCAATGCAGTCACTGGGAGGGCCGGCTGGGACCACAGGTCACTGTGAAAGCAGAAAGAAGGAAACAGAAGAGGAAGAAACTCGGCGTCTGAGGAGCTGGTTGACGCAGCCCCATCGGGTGGCGTGTGGCGACGTTAGGGTCGAACTTGGCGCTATCCGCCTAACACGCAGCATCCGCAGTGTGCGGCCGCCCTCGCGTCTCGGCCAAAGTCCCCTATCCCGTCTAAGCCTCTGCTTCTTTCTCTACAGAAACACCCCTGAGTGGGTCGAGCCGTGGCCTCCACACAGAGAGGGGCACGCCCTGACTTCCCGTCCCTGAGAGCGCGGCCTGACTTGGAGAAGGGGTCCGTGCCCGTGTAACGAAGCGAAGGGTCTCGAGGTGAGATCCCCCTGGCTCTACGGGGCGGGGCTTAGATCCCACGGCAGGTGCCGCTGTAAGAAGAGGAAACACGGAGGAAAGGAAGGCCGTGAGACAGCGGGGCTGGAATTGCAGTGGTGTGTCTACGAGCCGTCACCAGAGGCCTGGGGAGAGGCCTGGACCACAGCCTCCCCTGGAGCCTCAGGAGGAACCAGCCGAGAGAGAGAGAGAGAGAGACAGAGAGAGAGACAGAGAGACAGAGAGACAGAGACAGAGCTGTAACAAGGAAACATCGACTGGCTGCCTCTCACATCGTAGGCTCCCTGACCGGGGATCGATCCCACAACCTTCTGGTTACGTGACGGTGCTCCAACCAGCCAAGCCACCCCAGCCAAGGCACATGCACGGCTGTTAAGCCAAGTCCAGGTTCCAGTAGCGCTTATTCTCTTGGTGCTGTATGTTCTATGGACAAACACAGAATGACATGTGTCCACCGTTGTCATATCAGAGTAGCTTCACTGCCCTGAACACCCTGTGGCCCCCTGTCCATCCCTCTGTCCCCAGCCCTTGTGTGGCCCCCTGTCCATCCCTCTGTGCCCAGCCCTTGGCAACCACGGAGCTGCCTCCGGCCTCCACAGTTGTTGTCTTTTGCAGAACCTCATGGAGTTGGAATGGTGCACGATGCCCCTTTAAGATGGCTTCCGGAGTCCTCGGGGCTCTGAGCGCGTCCTGTTTAGCGCCAAGTAACACCGCCCCGTGTGGGTGGGCCACGGTTTCCAGACCCGTCACCCGCCAAGGGCACCCAGGCTGCGTTTCAGTTCGGGCGGCGGTGGGCGAAGCCGCCGCGCGCATGCATGCGGGGTCTTGCACAGACTTAAGCGTTCGGCTCCTTGGGGTAAATAAAGACCAAGCAGCACGGCTGCTGGACGGTACGGTTACAATACGTGCGGTGTCGTGAGAGCCGCCGTCGCGGCTGCGCTCCCAGCAGCAGCGCGCCGTGCGTGCGTGGGCGCTCCCGCGGCTCCACCTTCTCCCCGGCGTCGGGAGCGGCAGTCCTCCCGTGCTGTGGCCGTTCTCAGAGGGGTGCGGCGGCGTCTCCTCGCAGTTTCAAGTCACGTGTCCCTGCTGACATGGGACGTGGAGCATCTTTTCCTAGGTCTGTCGCCACCCGCGTGTCTTCTGCGGTGAGGTTCCGTGATCGCCATTATTTTTCTTCGCCAAGATGCACAGTCTACAGGAGATCCTTGTGCAGAGATAGCAGTTGCCAGCCCGGGACCTCTCCCTTCCCTTAGCATGAATGACTAAGGAGCACTCGCCGGTGGGATTCCAAGGACACTCCCGAAAGGGAGATGACACAGCTGGGAGATGTATCCTTGCTGCCCGCTGCTTTACTTTTTCCTGCTTCCTGGAACATGGATGTGATGGCTGGGCTCTGCAGCCCTTTCAGACCGTGAGGTGTCTTTGAAGAGAGAACGTGGGCACCGGGATGGAGGGGCAGGGCGCCGGGTAGCCAGGACTGCTTGGCTCCAGGACGTCTTTGACAACAAAGACAAAGGAACTTCTATGCTGTATGAGACACACTCATTTGGGGCATCTTATTCTACGTGGTCAAAGCTGCCCCTGTCTGAAAGGGACGTGGCAGCAGAAACAATCGCAGTCTCTGGTGACCCTCGACGCCATCTGTGGGTGGACAATACAGGGTTCTGTGGAAAGGCACCTCACGGGGTGCACTGGTCACACGTCCCTCCCTCAGCAGGTCACAGTGGGCGGTCACGCTCCAGGCCTGTGACTTTCTTGGTGAAAGGTTTTAGGCAGCCTGCCCAGTGTCCATGCACCCAGCTCAATGCACCAGAAGTGCCACCCCCCAAGGGGGCGTAACCCCCGGGTGGGCACAGAACCTTGTGAACGACCCTGGGATCCGATCCCTGCCTGGCCTTCTCCCACCTTCACGTCGCCTTCCTTACAGCCCCGCCTTCATCTCAGACGCCTAAAAGCAGCGGCAAAACTGTTGTTCTCCGGAGCATCGGAGCCCTGGCCCCCGACGGTGTGGTCGGTGTGGTCGGTATGGTCGGTGTGGTCGGTGTGGTCGGTGTGGTGCAGAGAAACCCACGAAAACCTGCCACAGCTCCGGACATTTCTCACGTCAACACCCTAAGAGGCAACGAGCATAGGGTGTGGATTTGAACTTTTTCCCGGGACCACAGCCCCTGTCCTACCTGTGTATAAATGTGTCCTTGGTGGGCCCACAGGGCCACACGGCCCAGACAGCAGGGGTGGGGGGGACACACTCTGGAAAACGGGTGCAGAACATGGCCACCAAATATGAGGCTGAAGAACAGCAATAGTCCCACATCCAGGACAAGTAACACTCAGTGTGTGTGTGTGTGCCCTGTGTGTGTGTGCGCGACGGAACCACGGCTTCACTGAGGAGACGCTTTCCAATCCCTCCTGTCTCCCCAGTGCTGATGGGCCCGAGCTACTCAAAAGGAACTCTGTCTGAATCTTCTCTGGGGGCCGAGGGGTCACCCCCCCCTCTTTGGGGTCATCAGATGCCTCTGTAACCGGTGCCTCGTGGGAAAGGAAGGGAGTGGCGAAGACACATTTGGTTGAATAAATGGACATGCTTGTTTAAAAAAGGAAGCACACTATTTTATGGTAACATTCCATATATTTGAATCATGCCGATGCTAACATTATCCTGGGGAGCCTCTGATAACAGTGAGAAGGATATTCTGATGAGGATGCTAACAATGTTTTCTACCGCGGATGCCATGCTGAACTTGCCCCGTGCGTGAGCTGCCCGACGAAGGGTCGCTGACACCCTGCCGCTCCCTGGATTTTAACTTGACCCCTGTCCCTAATGGGTCATTCCGGCATCTTCCATAGAATGGCCACCACCTGAAGGAAGCAGCTCAGAACCCACCTCCCAGGCTTCTAAAACTTCCACAAGCCATGATGTAACGACGTGTGCTCTTGACCCTGACCCCAGCCCCAGCACGACCTCTGGACCTGTCCGGGTGGGGGCTGGGCCACCCGTGAGCTCGAGCAGACCGGGCCCCACCTGCCTTCCTCGGGCTCCCCCTCTCTGACAGTGAAGGTAGGGTGCCCACTGCCCCTTTAAATCTCTCCCTCCCGGACCTACAGCCCCCCCGGCTCTGGGAAGCTTAGAATAGGGACCTCAGGACAGACCCGGCCTGCCTCTGACTGGAGGAACTTGACTCAGAAGAGTTGAGTCAAGTTCCTCAAGTTAGTTCTGGATGTCCAGTGGGCAAGTTCAAGTTCTCTGTGTGACCCGAGGCTGAGCCACCCGCCCTCTGCTTCCTACCCAGCAGAGAGATCGTAGATACCACAGAGCCACTGCCTAACGTTCACACTGAGGTTTGCTCCCCAGGAAGACTCACGGCTGCCCCAGGATAACAGCCCCTGGGGGATGGTTTAGGACCCTAACATATAAAGAGCTGAAAACTGATGACAAAAGGGGGAGCCCATTGGGAAAAAATGCAGAAAAGACAGGAGTGGTTAAGTCATAGAAAAGGAAACCCAATCACCACTAAAAATACGAAAAGGCACCCAACCTCACTATCAGTTAAAACAGTGAGAATTGAAACAACTCGAGGGGTGTTATTTTTGTTTTGTCCATCAGACAAGATGAAAAGGGGGCAGAAGCCGGTGTCCCCGATTGTCGGCGGGACCAGGAACTGGTCCGGGTTTCGAGGGAGGGGCGGGGCCGTCTGGGCCTCCTGGCCAAACGCCAAGTGGGCGCCGTGAAAGCAGTTCACATCCAGGAATTGATCTGCCCAAATAATAAGGGTACAAAGATACGTAGGAAAGGGTGTTTGTTATGACACCCTTGTAAAGGCAAATGTTAGAAACTCCCTGCCCCCCAAAACTAGCAAGCCCAGTAGTTTTCGCAGGGAAACACCCCCAAACCTCCCATTCAAATGCTGTTTAAAACTGCTGAGCAGAGAACAAGAAAGAAAACCTTCCAATTATTTTCACAAAGCAAGTGTAACATGGACACCAAGACTCGGTGAAGACTTTCGATAAACACCCTTACGGGCGGGTATCCAGGGGGCGACCCACACTGAACTACCAACAGTCAGAGCACCGTCCAAGAATTAAGGCCAAACCTACTGAGGAAATGTGTTAATATAATTAATCCTATTAATGGGCCTGCGGGGAAAATCAAATGATAGTTTCCAGAGTTGGAAAAGCACTGGACGAAATTCCCAAAAAAGCGCTCCGTGCAGTGCGAACACTGGACAAGTCCCTGAGGTGACAGGAGGCGCTCATCCCAGCCAGCCCGGTGCTTCGTGGGGGATCGCCACTCCTGCCGCCCGCAGGCGGTACCGCCGCGGTCACCGAAGGGTCCCAGGCCCGCGGGCAAACGCAGCGGGGATGACAAAGAGACTGGAAGTGTACGGACGCCGAAAGGGAAGCACAGTCCCGCCACCTGGGGTGACGCCCGTGCTGCGGGGAACCCACAGGACCCGCTGGGAAGCCCTTACAGCAAGAAAAGGACCCGGCCAGGCAGCAGACGACATGAAAACGCCGACGGTTTTCACACAGAACTATATTGGAAGAGAACAATGCAAGTCTCAGTTAAGTGTTTTAAAGATAGAACACTAGGAATAAGCGTGACAGACGTTTTGAAAGATCTAGGTGAGAGGAAAACTTGGAAAACTATGGCAGAACCAAGCGCAGGACAAGCAGGAAGAGCAGCCTCGTCATCACCTCCCGAAGTTACTTTATACGGCTGACTGGTCCGGCCAGTGAAGATACAGAGACGTCCTTCGACCAGACAAGGTGATGCTGAAACTCGTCTGGAAACGTAAGTGAGCTAGCCGGGGAAACCCTGAAAAAAGCGGGGAGCAAAGAGAGGGGTTATCCTGGAAGGTGTGACAACGCACCATAAAGCACCAACCGTTCAAACAGCGAGGGACCAGACACACACAGACGGACCCGCGCAGAAGGTCCGGATCGGCTCAGAACACACGTGGGCCTTGGCTTTAGGGAAGAGGAGGCGTCCCAGCCCACGAGGAGGAGTCGCCGCCGACAAGTGGGGGAACAGTGGGCAGCTGGTGCCCCCGCCAGAACGCACTGCAGCTGGGTGGAAGGCCCGAAGGAGAACAGGAAGCAGAAAGCCACGGAAGTGCTAGGAGAAGACGTGCAAGGGCTCTTTCCGTCGCGACTAAAAATATCACGGGGCCCGAGAAATTTTAACTACGTAAAAACGGAAATTTTCCACACGGGGGATAAAAAGCACCATGAGAAGAATCAGAGGGCAAGAATAATTGGGGGTTCAGGGTTACGACTTAGACGTCTCTGGTGCCACTGCCCAGCTCCCTAGAGAGGCTGCTGATCCTGTCGGTGGGGGAGGGGGAGGCTGGGAAGGGGGAGGAAGGGGGTGAGGGGAGCAGGTGAGTGCGGAAACCCCTCGCAGTGACAGGTGGGGGCCATGCGGCGGGGCTGGCTCTGCGAGGTCGCGCGGATGTTACTTCTCACTCTGACAGGTGAGGATAGAGTTCACTTACCCTGTCTCCCCGACACCCCCTGACACAGTCAAGTCAGAAATGTATTTCCTTTCTGAGATACATTTGTAATTAAAAAATTAACAGTCATCCGACTGTGACAGGCTCCTAGAATTTTAGAACTAGAAGAAACGCTAGTGGTCATCTTAGGGGACCGCATGAAATTATACTGATAGAAATGTTACGGGCTGAATTGTGTCCCCTTACCTCCAAAAATCCTATTTTGAGTTCCTGACCCCCAGAACCTCAGTACGTGACTGTATTGGAAGAGAGGGCCTTAAAAGAGGTAACAAAGGTTAAATGCCATCACTAGGGTGGGCCCTCACCCAATGTGACTGGCGTCCTTGTAAGAAGAGATTGGGACCCAGGCACACACAGAGGGACACCCATGTGGGGACAGGAGGAGAAGATGGTCGCACCCCTGCACACCCCTAGATCTTGGACCTCCATCCTCCAGAACTGGGGACAGTAGATGTCCCCAGCCACCCGTCTGTGGGACTTCCTGCGGCAGCCACAGGAAACGGATCCAGGGAATAGCCTGATGACTGAGAGTATCTCACCAGAGGGGAGTATCTTGCTTACTCCCCAGCAGGCTTTTCCATGAGATGCCCCTGCTGCCCCATCGGGAGCTGGCACTGACCCCACCGGCTGCTGCTGGCCTCCGCCTGGCTCCTGCCCCTTCTCCTTGTCCTTCGAGTCTGGGACTCCGCACTCCCAGCTTCCGCACCTCTTGCCTGGGCAGGAGCTTCCCTCCTAGACATCGTTTGGGGTCCCTTTGGGCCCCTGGACCTGAAGACTCCCTCGGCGCCCCCGAGTCCCCCTTGGCGCCCTGACTTTGACAGCCCAGCTGCCCCCAACACGCTCTGTCTGCACTGAGTGCCCCAGAGCCACACACTCTGGGGGAGGGGCAGGGCTGGTCCTGATCAGGGATGTGTCCCAAACCAGAGTGGTGGAAATAAAGCAGACGGAAGGCCTGGGAAAGTCCCAATGATTCCAAAGAAGTTCAGAGTCAGCCAAGACCACAGTGATATTATGCAAATGGATTAAATGGAAGAAGTGTAATAACGATTCCATCGTTATGGAATGTTTCATATGAGTGCATCCTAACGTTCTCTACCACGGATCCATCCATCCGAGTGCAGAAGGAGAGGAGAAAAGTGCTCCCCCAAGCACCCGTCCCGTCACCCCAGACACCGGGAAACAGGAAGCGCCCGTGTTCTGGGTGTTTCCCGGGGAGAAGTCCCCACATGCAGCTTCCTGCCCCTGGCCCTCGGCCTCTGCTGCGCCCCAGTTCCGATGGCTCCAACCCTTTGTTCCCGTTCATTTATGCTGAAGCCGTCAAGACGCTCTCCGGGCTGTCTGAGGGGATTTCGGTGTTCTTTGCAGAGACTCATTCAAGCCATCTCTGCTTTGAGTCGGGTTCTGGCCGCTGTAAAGGAACTCAGACAATCTCCCCACACCAGCCTCCCTCCGCCCACCCCAGTCCTTCACGGTCAGGACACTCGGAATCCAGGAAAGTGCTAGATGGGGCTAAATGATTCCCCTCCGTCACGTGAGACGGATTGTGTCGCTCAGGGAGGGGTGTGCGGGGGCCCACGCCCACTCCTCCCACCTCGGCCTGGAGGGGCTTCGCCTGCCTCCTGCTGTTTCTTGACCACACCGTGTGTGGGGGTCCCTCCCGGAGATTATAAACTCTCAAGGAGGGACCTCATGGTGGGCGGGACCCTCAGGGTGGGTGGGGCCTCGGGGTAGGCGGAGTCCTCAGAGTAGGCACGGACCCCAAGGTAGGTGGGGACCTCAAGGTAGGCGGGGCCCTGAGGGTAGGCGGGGACCTCAGTGGAGGCTGCTCCTGCACCCATCCCCTGCGGCGGGGACCCC
>JAPYXV010004473.1:0-11352 GCA_028533065.1 Trachops cirrhosus
AAAGCTTACTTAAAGATAATTAAAAGAAAACACACAAAAAACCAACAAACAGCAAAAAAAAGAAAACACACACACACACACACACACACAAACACATACACCTATTATTGATTTCAGACTGGCCAAACCGGTTTTTCCAGCTGACTTCTGCCCACTGAGGGGTTACAGGAGACAGGTTTTCCCCGTTCCGTTCAGGACTCAGTCAGCCTCTGACGTACTGTTCTTAGTGCAGGGGCACGCCTTCTCCCCCAGCTGGTCTGATGTCTTTGGGAAGGGACCCGTGTGTGGGGGCTGGGTACAACTATGTGCGAGCTTGGGAGTTTGCTGCAGTGTGCTGTGACGTCCCGCGGAGCGCGCGCCCCTCTTCTGGGTTCACGCTTTTTGGATCCCAAATGACTCCCACTTGCCCCCAATTCACAGCTTGGGTATCGTAGGTCCTGAGAAGCACCTGTGCCTTTTCATTTTTCAACGCTGTGTTTTCTGAGATTTTCACCAAACCACGCTCTCCTGCTTGGGGGCGCAGGGGTAGAGGCGGTGTCTTTGGATGCACGGGGTGAGGTTCGCACCTTCACCAGGGCTTTGCGCACCTTCACCAGGTGCTTACAGACCCTGTGTGGGTGCCTCTTTGTCCTCACTGCTCTCTCTGTGCTGTCTGGTAAACTGACCTCCCTGGGTGCTGCTCAGTCCTTGTTTGGCCAGGGAGGGAGGGGATGACCCAGTTCTCTCCCACGAGCCCCACAGGCCGACCCAGGTGCGCTGCCGGGTCTGGAGCTGCAACCCCCCTGGTCCCACCACTGATCCACGTAGTCTCCTTACCCTCGGGTTTTTCAATGTCCGCCACAATTTTTGATCTTCTATTCTCAGTTATGTCATGGCAATGTTGAGTCTCTGCTCAGTTCCTACCCAGATTGGCGATTATTTTTCCCTCCCTGGGTGTGGGAGATGCAAAATCTGCTCCTTCCTACCACGCCGCTATCTTCCAACCTCTCGCAAGTAAGCAATTTTCAACTGGTGTGCCAGTTGCAAAGCCTGACTATTTAGTCAGGGGCACTGATATTTTTTCCTTTAGGTTGTCAAATAAAAAAATGACAGCAGCCAACAAAACAATAGCTGCCCAGTGTGAATGAATCAAAATTATACTTATTTTTGTCAGATTGGCAAAAAATATATTTTTTGGTGTACCACAGGATTTTAGTAATTAGTTTATGTGTGCCATGAGGTGAAAAAGGTTGAAAATCACTGCTATAAGTTATAAACCAATAAACCACACTTACATCAACATAATTATTTAAGTATTGTTCACTGCAGAGCCAACTGATGGTTATACACCCTCTTTTTAAAGAATAATGGTTATACTCTCCCCCCACCCCAGGTTCTTCCCCTTTAGTTTCTAAATCCCTTTCTCTTCCATTGCACTATTTTACATGATCACGCTCACAATTTTCTACCCTAGTTCTACATCATGTTTATTCTAAGATTCTTTTTTTCCCCTTGAGGACTATTCCTTGAATTCTTCTTACTGTTGAAACTTCTCTCTTCATTGCCTTTTGAGGTTATATATACTTTTCCCTGAATCTTATATACTTTCCTTTTTTCTTGGCTTATTTCATTGGTTTGCTAAATATGTCCTTCTAAAGTCACTTCCTAAAAAGAGTTTGTAGCAAAGTTTTTGCTATATATTCACTTGTTTGATAGTTTAGTTGGACAGAGAATTCTAATTTTAAATTCTGGACTCTCATATAGTAAGTTAAGAACAAGTAGTATTCCTTATTAATTTCAACATCATTCTTTGTCTTTCAGTAGACAGAATTTCATCCTCTGCCCTTGGGCAAGGTAAGAAAGATTATCAAGGAATATTCTGGTATTCTGTGCAGGATTTTGTCAAATAGTTTTCAAATAGAAGAATGTAAGTGGACATCAATTTCATACATAATATTTCTCAAATGTTACACAATCTGAATGTATAAACATTAAACAGCAGATGCTAGGGTGTGATATATGCTTTAAATCAGTAACAAATGTTTCAGTGTTTCTCCCAAAGCCAGCTTCACTGGTCTGAGAGTGAGGCAGTAGAAGTAAGAGTGGTTCCTCTATCACCCCAAGTGACTCACTACTCAAATTTTTGCTTCCCATTCCCACAACATCAGGCTCTGCTGGTTTAGAGGTCTAGGTTCCCAAGTGAGGAACTCTTCCACTGGGGATACTGCAGTGGTTCAGTTAAACTGACAGCTGGGATTGCTACCTGGCCACTTGGGGCTCTTCATGCCAGTGAACCAATAGCCAAGGGGTCAATCTACTGGCTAGAGTGATTGAATGATCCCGAGTGTCAAGCAGTTGCCACTAAACAAAGGAAGTGAGGAGCATTTCTGGGATGCAGAAGATATATTGGGACATCTCTTACTCTTTCCCAGTCCTGTGATTAAAATCAATAGACAATAATAAAAATCCCAGGAGGACTGCTAATGGCTTGAAAACTTCAGGAATAAAGATTTGGGTCACTTCACCATGTGAAAAAACTTGACCAGCTTAGATGCTTACTGAGGGTGGAGAAATAGGTGGTTGAAGAGGGTCATTGAAAATACTGTCTACTACCATGCCACCAGTAGCAGAAATAAGGACTAATTATTTGCACTTTCTTCTTGTTTTGATATAAATACACTTGTGTGTATATTAACCAATATTTTTCCTCTTCCCTCTCATTACTCTATCCTCTAATGTGGTAATAGTAGTTCACGTTTTACCTCAGTACTGAAGTTAGAGATATCAAAGAAAAGTATGGTTCAGCTAGAAGAGACATGAACAATGTCCAAAGATGATTAAAGGGAATTTATATCTTCTTGGAGATAGGTTAAGTTGTTTTTGGTTGTATGAGGGATATTGCATCATGTTAAGTGAAAGCATGCTTTTTCTATTGTCTTTTTTTGAAGTCAAGTACAACTTAAATGGGCATATACAGATGCCAAATCTATGAAGCATAGACTTTGGTAGCTTTGTAGTGTGTCGGCTTATCTAAGATGGAGCTAAATTTCTTAGAATTCCTCACTCTGTATGGCTCTGAATTGGTGTTGTCTGCAAGAGATATGTTATATGAATTTGGAAGCGAGCAGTATAGCTGAGCTGTATTTATTACTCTCTGGAGGTGAATGCACTGTGTGAGGCAGGTAGGCTGCTTGCCTGAGTTGGTACTGATAGCTGAGTTGGTGGGTGTGAGGTGGCAGTGAGGCCCATGGCTTCCCCTGAGCTCAGAGGATCTCCTCCTCCCTTTGGAATTCTGGGAACTGCATATGCAGCCCTGGGTGCAATATATCAGTTTCTTCTGCAGGTTACCCATGACATCAAAGCTGGAGGTGGTAGTAGAGACATAGGTTCCAGTTTTCCGTCATATTCCTTTGCTCTTTTTTACATGAAGTTTTTCTTCCCTGGCTGACTTGGGGTGACTTCAGGCTCAACACTAGCTGCAGGGGCAATAGGTGCTTCACAGCTCCAATAATTGCATAGAATAGTTCTCATGGTGCTTTTCTCACTGAGCCACACCCTAAAGACAGATCAGCAGGGATGTGGGAACAGAGTGGGGTTCTTATGCCAAAGGCCATTCAGTTTTCATGGGAGGAAGATACACAATTTTTTTAGTATCAAAATTCATGACTTTTATTCCAAGATGCTCCTTCAAAGACTGCTTACCAAAACAATATAATTTTTGTTGTTTCCTTCTTCAAGGAAAAATAATATATATAATTATTATAGCAAACTCGGCAGATTTGGTAATCACCAGGATACTGATAACATTTTGGTGACTGTCCTTCAAGTCTTTCTCCAAGTCATATATCTATAATGTGTATGTACACATAAACATATTTTAGTTTTATAAAAATGGAATTGCACTTAAATTGTTATATAAAACAGACTTCCCCTAACAACTTATCATAAATATTTATCTCTAAATAATTAAATGGTTTCCAACTCAAGAGCATAATTTTTAATTACTTTATAGCATTCTGTTGCATAAGTATATCATAATTATTTAACCCAATCTCTTATTTACTCTCAGATTATCAGTTTTTCTTAACTAAAACATAGATGAACATTTCTTTACATTTTAATTTTTTACTTTTTAAAATAATTTATTTTTAAATTATAGTTGACATACAATATTATATTAGTTTCATGTGTACAACATAGTCATTAGATATTCATGTAGTTTATGAAGAGATTACCCCCATAAGTCTAGTGTCATCTAACACCGTATATAATTATTACAATATTATGACTTTCCCTATGCTGTACTCTACATCCCCTTGGCTATTCTGTAACTGCCAATTTGTACTTCTTAGTCCCTTCCCTCTTTCCACTCATCCCCCCAACACTCCTTACATATGGCAACCATCAGTTGCTCTCTGATCTGAGTTTGTTTCTGTTTTGTTTGTTCATTTATTATGTTTTTTAGATTCTACATACAAGTGAAATCATATGCTATATGTCTTTTCTCTGTCTGAATTATTTCACTTAACATGATACCCTTTAAGTCTGTCCATGTTGTTGCAAATAGCAAGATTTCACTTAAAAAAAGATTTTATTCATTTATTTTTAGAGAGAGGGTAAAGGAGGAAGAGAAATATCAATCAGTTGCCTCTTCAATGTGACCTGACCAAGGATGAAACCCTCAACCCAGGCATACGCTCTGACAGGAATCAAACTGGAGAACTTTCGCTTCAAGGGAACATGCCCAACAAACTGAGCCACACCTGGCAGGGCTAGATTTCACTCTTTTTATGGCTGAGTAATATTTCATTGTATATATGTAGCACATCTTCTTTATCCATTTGCCTATCGATGGACACTTAGGTTGCTCCATGGACAATAGGTCGGCTATTGTAAATAACGCTGCAGTGAACAGATGGATGCATGTCTTTTGAATTAGTGTTTTGGGCTTCTTTGGATAAATACCCAGAAGTGGAATTGCTGGGTCCTTTTGTCTCTTGTTATACATCCTTTGTTTTAAAGTCTATTTTTTTTGATGTATTGCTCTCCAGCTTTTCTCTCCCATTCCCATTTGTGTGAAATTTCTTTTTCCATCCCTTTACTTTCAGTCTGTGTGTATCTTTTAATCTGAGGTGAGTCTCTTGTAGGTACCACATATATGGATTTTGTTTTCTTATCCAGTCAGACATCCCATGTCTTTTTTAAGCATTAAAATTTTTTTATTGATTTTTTAGAGAGAGAGAGGAAGGGAGAAAGGGAGAGAGAGAGAGGGAGAGAGGTTGTTCCATTTATTTATGCATTCATTGATCGATTATTGTATGTGCCCTGCCAGAGGATCAAACTCACAACCTTTGTGTTTTGGGATGATGCTCAAACCAACTGGAGCATTTAATCCATTTACACTTAAAGTAATTATTGATAGGTAGGTAGTAATTGCCATTTTATTATTCATATTTTGGTTTCTTCATCTCCTCCTCCTTTTTCAAGTCTAACATTTCTTGAACTACTAGTTGCTTGTGAAAAACTCCTTTAACTTTTTCTTGTCTGAGTTCATTAAGCCTTTTAACAAATTTTTATTGAGTAGTTAATCTGTGCCAGACATGTAATAGCTTCATCTCTATGCAAATTCACATGGTTAAATTTTTCATGTTAAGCTTTTCAATAAGTGTATTTTGTGAAAAGGAAGGCATAAACAGAGAGGTTGCATCAGTTTAAAAACCTGCACACACACACACACAAAATCTGCACAGATTTAATTTTATAAAACAACTGGGCAGTTCCAAGTGTTTCTAGAAGTCTTCTGGGAATGCAACATTATCAATGAATCTTCTGGAGTCCCTCTCACATTTGCCTGCCTCCAGAATAAATCTGAATTTATTGATTTCAGATTTATTATTGATCCATCTTATACGGTGAAGCTTGAAAAGAATTTTCTCCAACTTCCTTTTCCCACCAAAGTGTCCCCAAATTGCCTCTACCTGTAGACACTCTGTGGTCCACTGTAAGCTGACATAAATCAGAATCTCAGTGCCATCTCAAACCTGCTGAATCAGTGTCTGCATTGTAATGTAATTCTCATACATGGTAGAGTTTGAGAAGCACTGATTTAGATTTGATACTTGGCTCACACTTGACCCTGGTCCTTCTTTCTGAACAACAGAGATAAGGAGACCAGACTAGCAGTTAACAGCTGTGTCAGAGACAAGATCTGTACCCGCAGATCCACTTATATACTTTTCCCCATACCAAGCCCTGCCTGGACAGGAAGTCCGCCACTAAAGATAGGCTGCCTGTAGGAGACATAAGGACATAGGAGACCTCCAAAAGTTGTTCAGCTCTGTGAAAAAGGGTGGAACAGGAAAGGGAGGAAAGTAAGTTCCTGGATTCCAAAAACCACAGTTTGTCTAGGTGCTACTTTCTCTCTTTTTAGCACACAACTTTGTCATGAGACATTCCTTTGCTGACTGACCTCTTTTCCTTTTACATTTCACCCTCATTAAAAAGTCACCATCTAAAACTTTTCTTCATGAATTAGAAACTTTAAGTTGTCTGGGACTGAATGTGCCTGGTTTTGAACAGTTTCTGGCAGTTCCTTGCCTTTATGGTGTAGTCATGGTGAAACCTGAGTCATTTGAAGATGGTGTCAGTGCCAAAAAAAAAACTGGCTGGAGAAGGAGCTCCTGACAGCCAGGGCAGCAAGGAGCTGGAGATAAGTAACCTTGGGTGCCAGGGCCACTGACTTTCTTTGCACAGGAGAGCCAGCCCGGGCCTAGCTGTGTTTACACAAATTGCTCCACACTTCACAGTTCTAAGGAATACTTGTCTGTTGCAAGTGTGTTTAGGCACAGTGGAAAGTATAAGGCATCTCCCCAATTGTTTCTCAAAGTTCCAAGTAGCAACACCTAACTTTTGCACGTGCCAGAATTTTTTGTAAGCTGAGAAACCACGTTTTCCTGGTGAGGTAAACAATATATCTCAATTTTTGTTTTAAGGTAATAAAGTTTTCTCTCGTGCACATTCATATATACGCTAAACAACTACCCAGTAAATGCACCCTGTTTGGGTGTGTGTGTGTGTGTGTGTCTGTGTGTGTGCCATTTCTCTAAAATTCTGACTCACAGTCTGGAGGACAATGATGAATTTTTTTCCACTTCACAAAGCTGCTATGAATTTCTCCTCACAAGGATGAGCCTGTTTACTCACTCTGGACATCGTTAGTAGAGCGCTACTGTAAACAGCCGGAGAAACCCGTGGGCTGGGGAAGTGGGCGCCCCGTGTGCTCCGCCGGGAGCAGAGATGCTGGGACCAGGTTGGGCTGACCGCAGTTAGAGACGGCTTTCTGACCCTCCTGGATTTGCGATGTTTGCCAGAGCAGCGAGAAGCGCCATTTGGTGCGGGTGGGAGGGGTGGAGCCACCAAGTCCTGTCTCAATTTAGATCTCTCCCTCTGCTTTTAGGCGCGCCCATTTCGGACTGCTGAGCTCGAGTCAGGGGGGAAAGAAAACGTCAGGGAAGAGGTGGAAAGCCACACCCCGCAGTGCCCGCGAATTTCCCCGGGAGCCGACGGTCGCCCGGGCAGACGCTGCCGAGATGCGGGACCCAGGGCTTCTGACCGCCGCCCACCTCGTCTGCGTGTGGACAGCCGTGCTGGCCGCAGCCCCCGGGTAGGAACGTGGGGGCGCGGGGCGCTCTCGGGCCCTACGCGCCGTCCGCTTGGGCCGGGGCTGCGGGTGGCGCCAGTAGCTGTTCAGCCCCGGGTGGGAACCGGCCCCGCGGCAGCAGTAGCCCCAACCCAGGCACTGGCCAGGAGGTTTGACCATGTGTCGCGTCAGCTTGGTTCTCCAGGAGACAATTACCGGTATTTTCTTCACCCATGAAGTTGTTTAAGAGTCTCTCTAGCCATAAGTACTTTCTAAAGAGAGTCATTTTATTTTTAGTCCGCGGTGCCTCTGCATTTTTCTAAGCTGCTCCCAAACAATGTGCCTGCCTTCTTCTCTCAAAGACAGATGATACTAGTTTTTCTAAACAAGGTGTCTCAACTTTGGCATTGCAGAGTGTAGCTTAGGTGACTCAAATGCAGTTCAGGTGCAGACATTGTAGAAAGGGTAACTACCGAGGCATCCAAGTAATGGAAAGTGCCCCACTCCTAAAGGTTTTTACAGTTGATCCCCAACTCCTAGCTTGGGCAAAGAAAATGCTGTTTTAGCTATTTTTATGCTATGCTACACCTGGAAATTTCACCACTGATAGTGAAATGTCTGGTGGTATATTTCAATCAGTGGTATTGGTTAGATCTTTTCTTGGGAAAATACCTAAATATAAAGGTTTTAGTAAGAAACAGGCAAAATCGATGTGTGTGTTTAAGCCCCCCAAAAAAGTATCACACTGGAATGAGGTCCTCTGTGAAAGGGAAGTTTAGAGGCTTGCACATTGCCAGTAACTTCTGCAAGCCCCAGGGCGAGCCATCTCCACTGGGGCTCGTCCTGTGCTGTTTGTGGTTTATAAGATGGAAGTAATAACACAGACCCTACTCTAGTGGTACATGAATTACTATATTAAAATTGATTTGCAGGAGTTACTGTTTTAATGTTTCAGTGCAGTTGCTAAATGGAGCAGCAGGGCGATATTAATTGGAACAGTTGCAACTGGCACAATATAGGGAGTCTGTCTCACTGTCTGTAAAATTTGAGGATCACAAAAGAATGGGGATGTAAAGATAAAAAATGGTGTTTTTCCTTTCTTGGGGACTCTTAGGCCCAGGTTTCTGGTGACAGCCCCAGGGAGTATCAGGCCTGGAGGAAATGTGACTATTGGGGTGCAGCTCCTGGAACACAGCCCCTCACAGGTCACTGTGAAGGCAGAGCTGGTCAAGGTGGCTGCAAACCTCACCACGTCTGTCCTGGAAGCAGAAGGAGTCTTTGAAAAAGGTAAGATAAACAACATAGAGTTTTACCCTTCTACTGTAATAATTGGAACATGTTAATAAAGCTAGGTAGGTAGGGTAACAGAGAAACCCCAAATTTGGAATGACTCACATAATGTACTTTTAATTCTTATTTCTGTAAAGTCCAAAATGGTGTTCTTGGTTGTTCTTCCAAGTGGCAGTTCAGAGACCGAAGTTCTTCCATTTTGTGGCTCCATCATCCTGCAGAGAAAAGACAAAGAATTTCTCATGTGGGAGGTTTTTTTGGGCTAGACCTAGACCTGGCTCCAGTCATTCCTGTTTCTCTTTCAGTGGCCACATTCAGTTGCAAAGGAGGCTGGGAAATGTAGGCAAATGTGTATCCTAAAGAGGAAATGGGTATAGTTAACAGTCTGATGCAAAACAGTATTTATTAGGTATACTTTACTAAATAGGACTATGGGGAAAAAGAAGAGCAACACAATAGTTAAAAATCCAGTTTTATGAAATATTTCTTAATCTTTTATTAAAATTTTTTTCTAAGTATATTTTATTGATTATGCTATTACAGTTGTCCCATTTTTTTCTCCCCTTTATTCACCTCTGTCCTGTATCCCTCTTCCCTCCAGCATTCCTCCCATCCCTTTCGTTCATGCCCGTGGGGGTTGTACATGTAAGTTCTTTGGCTTCTTCATTTCCTATACTATTCTTAACCTCCCCCTGTCTATTTTGTGCCTACCAATTATGCTTCTTATTCCCTGTAACTTTGCCTCCTACCCCCCCCCCACCTCCCCACTGATAACCTTCTATGTGATCTCTCCAATTCTGTGATTCTGTTCCTGTTTTAGTTGTTTGCTTAGTTTGTTTTTGTTTCTTTTTTTAGGTTCAGTTGTTGATAGTTGTGAGTTTATTGTCATTTTACTGTGAATAGTTTTGATATTCTTCTTTTTCTTAGATAAATCACTTTAACATTTCATATAATAAAATGTGATTTGGTGATGAACTCCTTTAACTTTACCTTATCTGAGAAGTACTTTATCTGCCCTTCCATTCTGAATTATAGCTTTGCTGGATAGAATAATCTTGGATGTAGGTTCTTGCTTTTCATGACTTTGAATACTACTTTCTGGCCCCTTGTTGCCTGTAGGTTTCTTTTTATACATAAGCTGGTAGTCTTATGGGAACTCCTTTGTGGTAACTCTCTCTTTTCTTGCTGCTTTTGAGCTTCTCTCCTTATCTTTAATCTTCGGTAATTTGATTACTATGCTTCTTGATGTGTGTCTCTTTGGGTCCAACTTCTTTGGGACTCTCTGAGCTTTCTGGACTTCCATGTATATTTCCTTCACCAGATTGGGGAAGTTTTCCTTCATTATTTTTTCAGATAAGTTTTCAATTTCTTGCTCTTCCTCTTCTCCTTCTGGCACCCCTATGATTCAGATGTTGGAACATTTAAAGTTGTCCCAGAAGTTCCTAAGCCTCTCTTCATTTTTTTGAATTCTTGTTTCTTCATTCTGTTTTGGTTGAATGTTTATTTCTTCCTTTCGTTCCAAATCATTGATTTGAGTCCTGGTTTCCTTGCCTTCACTGTTGGTTTCCTGTATATTTTTCTCTATTGCACTTTGCATAGCCTTCACTCTTTCCTCTATTTTGTGACCATACCCAACCATTTCTGTGAGCATCCTGATTACCAGTGTTTTGAACTGTGTGTCTGATAGGTTGTCTATCTCTTTCTTGCTCAGTTCTTTTTCTGGAGTTTTGATCTGTGTTTTCATTTGGGCTATATTTCTTTGTCTAGTCACACCAGTCTGGATGAATATTTCTTCTTTAACTCTTTGGTTGTCAGACTTCCATACAGTTTGATTTTCTGGCACTTTTGGTTGGTTTTTGTTTTTAACTTGCTTGTGTGAGGAGGCAAAGCATATCTCCTATGCCTCCATCTTGGTCAGAACTCCCTTTTCTTATAGAAAATGATTAATTACATTATGAGGAACTCTGATGGCAGCAGGTTGGCAAAGTAGGGCCGTGGAAATATTTCTTAATATTTATTTATTTTTAGAGAGAGGGGAAGGGAAGGAGAAAGAGAGGGAGAGAAACATCAGTGTGTTGTTGCCTCTAGCGTGCCCCCCCAGTGGGGACCTGGCCCGCAACCCAGGCATATGCCCTGACTGGGAATCAAACCGGTGACCCTTTGGTTCGCAGGCCGGCACTCAATTCACTGAGCCACACCAGCCAGGGCATATTTCTTAATATTTATTTATTTATTTATTTATTTATTTTTAATATTTTATTTATTTATTTTTAGAGAGGGGAAGAGCAGGAGAAGGAGAGAGAGAGAAACATCAATGTGTGGTTGCCTCTCATGTGGTCCCCACTGGGGACCTGGCCTGCAACCCAGGCATGTGCCCTGACTGGGAATCGAACCTGCGATGCTTTGGTTCGCAGCCCGCGCTCAATCCACTGAGCTACGCCAGC
>JAPYXV010004474.1:0-11351 GCA_028533065.1 Trachops cirrhosus
TCATGAAGAGGCTTGTCTGGACTCACAAGGTCGGCATTGCACTTTCGTTCCAGGAGAGGAGACACACGCACACCATGTGGAGAAGTGGAAGAGACGCACACTGACCACTGCGTGTCGGTCACGGCAGCCGCCCGCCCCGTCCGGTCCCCTCCCTCAGGGCGGTGTCCGTGCTCACTTCCTCGCTGGGGTGACCACGCTTGCTGAGTTCTGAACACCGAGTGTGCTCACTGGGGACACACACACCTCCCCCCGGCTATTCAGACCCCCCACTCTCGTCCCGCCAGCTCGGCGCAGACAAGCACGTGGCACTGGGAGACGTGCCAAGGGTGGAGCCGGGGTCTTGGGCCCCCGTTTGGAGGGGGGCGGGTGTGGGCCGGCATCGCCTGCTCTGAGCCCCCGGGCACCGGGGAGAAGAGCCTGTGTTGGCTGTGAAGAAACTACACCCACAGACTCCGGGATAAGGAGACAAACTCCAGTTGCCGGAGGGTTGTGCAGTCGGCGGCTGGGCAGAAAGGTGAAGGAGATGAAGAAGTTCAGACTCACAGTTGTGACATAAATACCGTATTTTTCAGACCATAAGATGCACCTAGGTTTTAGAGGAGGAAAATAAGAAAAAAACCTTTGAAGCAAAAAATGTGGTAAAATATTTAATAACATAAATAACAATATTTCACCGATGTAAATGTGAACAGAACTCAACAGCAGCATCAACAACCATATTCCTCCCAAATTGGTGGGAGTAATGGAGGAAAGTGTCTTATAGTCCGAACAATACGGTAAGTCGTGAGGATGTGGGTGCAGCGCCGGGGATACGGTCAGTGACACCGCAATAACTGTGCGGTGACAGAGGAACCGGACTTGTCGCGGCCATCGCGTCATCGGGTACGTGACCGTCAGATCGCCTTGCTGACCCCCTGACACTCATCGGATGTCACGTGTCAGCACCAATGAGAGACACCGTCACATTGGAGAACGGACAGGAGACGCCTTGGGACTCGTTTGCTAGGGCGGTTGTGCCCCTGAACTGCCGTCGAGATCTCAGCAGCAGACCTTGAGGCATAGGGCCGGACTTCCAGGTGGAGAGAGGCCCCTCGAAGGTTGTTTTGTTTTCAGAAGTAGGTGTAAAAATCCACACGCGGGAAGAGCAGTGAAACAGAGGGCTCAGAGCCGACGGCACGCAGCACGGAGAGTCGCCCCTTGTTCCTGCCACTGGGCGGCTTCCAGGACCAGCCGCTCGCACGCTGTCCTCCGGGACCTGGAGCGGCCGAGGGCGTCGACGGTCACTTTCACTAACTCTCCAGCTGCGTCTGGCCCAGCAGCCCAGCAGCGAGTGACCGCCTTGTCTGGGGGAGTGGGCTTGCTCAGTTTCCACGGTGACACACACCTGGGTACAACTGAGGTCCCCTCACTGCGGAGGAGGGTGACCTCACAGAGCGAACAGGTTACAGTCCCTGCATGAGGAGAAGAAAGGGGTGCCCAGCTCCCAGAGTGGGCTCTTCCCCAGGGGGCCTCGAGGCTGTCCTCCCGGGAATGATGGACGGAAAAGGGAAGGCGGCAGAATGCCAATCCCCATTTCCACAGACATTTCCCGCATAAAGGACGCAAGTTTTGTTTTCGGGTGAGAGCTGCATGGACGAGAATTTGCCAGATGCTGGAGCCAGCCAGCAGTGAGCTATTTCCTCCCTCCCACCCTGTGGTTTTGTTGGTGGGTTCCAGAGTGCGGCGCCCACTGAGTAGCTGGAGTCCAGCCCGCTGCTGGCAGAGCTGAGGTGTGTGTGTGTGTGTGCGCGTGTGCGTGTGTGCGTGTGCGAGCCTCTGGCTTGCTGCAGAACGTGTCACCGGGGCCGGCCTTTGCGGGAGATCGTCCTGCCCCCACTCGGACGTGTTCCGTGTATTCCAGGAGCTGCCGGGTGGCTCAGAGAAGGGCCAGGTGACAGAAGAAGGGCTGTGCCAGTGTGAGCAGGTGGGGGGAGGCACGGGACACCGGGCGGTCTGCTCTGCACGTTCGATGCCCATGCTCCTCGCCCGGCTCTGGCTCCGCCTGCGGGCACGAGAGGGAGTCAAGTGCCTGTGACGCGTGCCACTTGTCCCCACCCCCTTCCCAAGGCGAGCCTTCCTGATTTGCCCCTTTCAGAGTCAGACCCCCCTCCCAGTGTCCCGTCTGTCAAGCTGCCGTGTGTAACTGTCCTCACCCCCGTTCTCCTGCCTCTGCAGTGAGGGGGCGCAGTACAGAGTCCAGACTCCTTCAAGTCCAAGGAGCCGGTGAGCCCCTTGGATCTCAAAGGATGGGCTAGCACTTGCGTTCTTGGGGTGTTCCATCGAAATAAAGGGCTCTCATCTCCCTCTCAGACTGGCTTTTCCTCAGCCCAAAGCTTTCTTTCTTGTTCTAATGGACCAGAAGCATTTGTGTTATTATTTCTATTTCAATGCACTTTACAGAAGCATGCTGGGAAATGGAAAGAAACACAAGCAAATCATTGCAATTTTATCTAATGCTTAAAAGCCACAGTTTCATCACAGGTGAGACCGTGTAGTGGGATGTGGTTAGCAGAGACGGTTTCCGCTTTCCTTCTGCGAAGCCGGTGAGCTTGTGCCGAGAGAGTGCCAGCCGGTGAAGGGCTTCTTTCTCTGCTTGGACGGGGGTTCTACGTGCAGCCTTGCAAACGCCCAGTGGGGACAAGTCAAAAGACTGGCTGTTCACTGAGGTTTCCTACAGCTGCTCTTTTTATGTCCCTTTTCCTGCACGCTGCTCTTCCCGAGTCCTAGGCGGCTTCCTTATTTTCTACATCAGGTCCCTGGTGAAATGTCACCTCCCGGAAATGCCTTTTCAAACTCTCCCATTTAAAATGGTTCATCGCTGGCTGGTGTGGCTCAATGGATTGGGTGCCGGCCTGCAAATCAGAAGGTTGCTGGTTCGATTCCCAGTGGGGGCACATGCCTGGGTTGCGGACCAGGTCCCCACTAGGGGGCGCGTGAGAGGCAGCCACACATGGATGTTTCTCTCCCTCTCTTTCTCCCTCCCTTCCTCTCTCTAAATAAATGAATAAAGTCTTAAAAATGGCTCATCGACCGGCAGCCAGTCTTTGTGCCTCCCCTGGCTCGTTTCTCACATGTCTGTTGCCTCGATATGAACACACACACACAATTGCTTTGAAATCTTCTACCTCTCTCAACAGGACATAAGCTCTGTGGGCCTCCGTCTGTTTCACTGCTGTGACGGCGGCCTCTGGAATGGCGCCCGGCGCACAGTAGGCTCCTCCCTCATCTGGCAGGTCGCCCAGCAAGTGGGGCATGGCGTGGCATGGCGAACACGCCGCTCACGGAGCTCCCGACCAGCGCTGCTGCTCACGCCGGGAAGCCACGCACAGCACAAGTGCATAAAGTCAGGACAATGGAAGCATGCTCTTGAGTCCTTTGTAGTTTATTTTTTGAAAAGCAACCCTGATCTGCAACTTAATTTTACGTGTCCCTGGGAAGGCTCACTTCCAGGGGTGACAGCGGCGTGTTCTGACTTCTGGCCGAGGCCGGTGTTGCGACCGGGTCAGGGTGACACGCACGCTCCGCCCTCTCTGCGAACACTCGGGTGAGTTCTGGCTTCTCTCTCACGCAGAGAATGACCAGTGTCTCACATCCGGCGCCAGCTCCTTTGTGAAGCCCCTGGGAAGCCCCTCGACGAGTGGGTGAGCTGTGGCTCAGCCTCGCTGGGGGGTCCAGCCGCACGGAAGGAGTGCCGTCCGCCCCCTGCGTGTCACTGACGGTCTGCCCAGTGTGGGGCAGGCACGTTTCTAAAGGGGACAAAGCCGTGGCAATCGTGTGGTCGGTGCAGTTGGCATCACCTGAAGCGTTTCATTCTTTGTGACGTGGACACAGCGGGTGGGTGTTTGAATGCTAAAAGATTCTGCGGAGGGGACAAGATGGCCTGGGGAAGGAGGCGTCGCAGCCTTTCCTGTGCGTCTGTGTGGGGAAAGTGAACCCCACCCGCGGCCACGGGACAGCCCGGCCCCCCGCTCCTCTGGGAGGCCCTCTCAGGAGCAGGCTTGTCACGCCTCCTGTGTCTGGCGTGGGCGCCTGAAAGCTGCCTTGTCGAAAGGTCTGTTGCCAGGGCTTGGGGACCGTCGGCGTCCTGCGATGGCCGGCCCCCACGGTCTGAAGCCTGGACTGTGCTGCTGGAAGCAGCCAGAAGCAGCCCCAGGAGCGAATTCCCGCCCGGAGTGGGCGTTTGGCCCTCGGACCCACACAAGGTCAGTCGGGTTACTGCCGAAATGGGCGGTCCCCCAGCTGACGTTAATTCCCCGGGAAAACCCGGTCGTGGTCATGGAGGGTGACAACAGGCTGCGTGTATTGTCGAGAAACCAGGTTTCAGCCAGATTTTGTGTCGGCACAGAACAGCGGTTTTCAGCCGGCGTGCCGCGAGGGTGTTTGAAACACGCAGCCCCGACTGGCGGGACACTGGTCTCTTTCCCCGAGACTGTCCGCGGAACAACTACGGCCAGCACGGCGGCGGGAGGCCCTCGAACCACAGGCACGCAGGTCATGTGGCCCCACTGGTCGCCGCACAGTAAGGCCGCATCTGGGCGGTCAGTGCTCAGTGCTAGAAACCGTTACGTGCAAGTACAGGCCCCTGTTTTTTTTAAAAAGTTACTTGGGAGCAAAATATGGTAGATAATTACCATTTTTTTGTAAATCAAAATTATACCTATTATTTTGTCTGACCAGCAAAAATATACTTTGTTGTTTTTATTTCCATTTCTGTTTTGGGGAAAAATTATGGAGTTTTAGTTTTGAAAAAGCATGGACATTGTCTATGCAGATATAGACAAATGTAGAATTTTACACTGTAGTACGATTGTTTATTTACCGCATTTACTGGGTTGACCTCGGCTAATAAAGTTATATGAGCTTCAGGCACACAATTCTAGAACATATCATCTGTGCACTGCATCGCGTGTTCGCCACCCAAAGCCAGGTCTCCTTCCGTCACCATCTGCACCCCTTGCACCCTCCTCTGCCTCCCCGTTTCCCCCCGTCTGGTCATCCCCACACGGCTGTCTGTGTGGACGAGGTTTTCCTGCTCAATCCCTCACCTTCTTATCCAGTCCCGCACCCCTCCCCTCGCACTACTATCAGTCGGTTCTCTCTATGTAGGAGTCTGTTTCTCTTTGGTTTGTTTGCTTGTTCAGTAGGTCCCACACAGGAGTGCGATCACCGGGCACTAGTCTCTCTCTGACTGGTTGTCTCACTCAGCACAATGCTCTCCCGGTCCGTCCACGCCGTCGCAAAGGGCAGGAGCCCCTTCTTCGTTGCCGCCGAGTGCAGTTCCAGTGTGTGAACGTCCCACGGCTTTCACGTCCACTCTTCTACTGACGGACACGTAGGCGGCTTCCAGATCGGGCTGTAAAACTGCCGCCGTAAACGTAGGGGAGCTCGCGTTCCTTCAAAGCAGTGTTTCCGGTTTCTTTGGACCTATTCCCAGAAGTGGAATAACTGGGTCATAAAACAGTTCTATTTTTAATTTTTGGAGGAGACTCCACACTGCTCTCCACAGTGGCTGCCCCTGTCTGCGTTCCCACCAGCTGTGCACGAGGCCCCCTTTCCCCACGTCCTCACCGGCACTTGTTGGTTTATTGATGGTGGCCATTCTGACAGGCGTGAGGCGGTGTCTCACGGTGGCTTTAATTTGCATCTCTCTGATGACCAGTGGTGCCGAGCATCTCTCCAGATGTCTGTTGGCCATATCTCTATCCTCTTTGGAGAAGTGTATGTTCAGGGCCCTTGCCAGTTTTTTAATTGGATTGTTTGTGTTTTTTTGGTGCTGAGTTGTATAAGTTTTTCATAAATTCTGGACATAAACCTCTTATCGGATGTATCGTGGGCATGTTCTCCCATCGATGGGTTGTCTTTTCTTCTTGTTGGTTCCCTTTGCTGTGCAAAAACTTTTTAGTTTGAGATAGTCCCATTTTATTTATGTTTTGTTTTCATTGCCTGAGGAGATATTTCAGGAAAAAATACTGCTATGAGAAATATCCAAGATTTACTGCCTGTGGTTTCCTCTAGGATTTTTACGTGATCAAGTCTTACATTTAAGTCTTTTGTCCATTTTGAGTTTATTCTTGTGTGTGGTGTAAGAAGGTGGTCTCGTTTCATGTTTTGCAAGTCTCTGCTCAATTTTCCCAACGCCGGTTCTTGAATAGACTGTCTTTACTGCATTGTGTGTTCTTTCTCCCTCTGTCAAACATTACTTACCCATAGACAGGGGGTTTTACATCTGGGGTCTCCATCCTGCTCCACTGAGCCACGTGTCTGTTTTATGTCAGTACCACTCACGTTTGGTTACGGTGGCCTTCCATTGTAGTTCTCATAGTTATTATCTACAGTTACAGATGCCAGGTAGCGCGGTACCTGCAACTTTGTTCTTCTTTCCCAAGATGGCGGTGGCCATTTGGGGTGTTTTGTGGCTCCACGTAAATTTTGGGAACATTTGTTCCAGTTCCGTGAAACCTGCCGTTGGTGTCTCGGTGGGCATCGCGTGGAGTCGAAGGACGCTTCCGGCCACATGGGCATGTTACTGACGTCAATGCTTCAGTTTCTTTCTTCAGTGTCTCAGAACTTTCCAAGTACACGTCTCTTACAACCCTGGTTAAGTTTATTTTCAGGCATTTTATTTGATTTTTTGATGCAACTTTACATGGGATTATTTTCTTAGTTTCCCTGTCTGATTGTTCATTATTGGTGTATAAAAATGCAGCCAATTTCTGCATATTAATTTTGCATACTGCTGCTTTACTGAATTCGTTGACCAGTTCTCATAGTTTTCTGGTGGAATCATCAGGGTTCTTTATACACAGAATCATGTCACCTGCAAATAATGGCAGTTTTACTTCCCCCTTCCAATTCGAATATCTTTTTCCTTCTTGTCTGATCACGGAGGCCAGACCTTGCAGTGCTCAGTTGAGTGAGGGAGGCGGGAGCGGACATCCCTGTCTTGTTCCGGATCTTACGGGAAAACACTTTTCGTTTTTGCCTGTTGAGTAGGATGCTGGCAGTAGGTTTGTCATATGTGGCTTTTATTTCGTAGATGTATCTTCCCTCTGTTCCCACTTTGCCGAGGGTTGTTATCATAAATGGATGCCGGATTTTATCAAACGCTTTTTCTGTGTCTTTTGATATGATTGCACGGTTTTATCCTTCATTCTGTTCGTGTGGTGAATTGTGTTTGCTGATTTGTGGATGTTGTGTCCAGCCTTGCATCCCCGGAATAAGTCCCACTTGACCGCGGTGTGTGATCTTTTTAATGTATTGCTGAACCCAATTTGCTAATTATTTTCTTGCCAATTTTAGTGTCCATGTTCATCAGGGATATTGGCCTATAATTTTCTTTCTTCGTAGTGCCTTTATCTGGCCTGGAATCAGGGTAACGCTGGCCCCTACGATGAGCTTAGGAGTCTCTTCTCCTCCTGACGTTTTTGGAAGAGTTTGAGGGAATGTGTTCATTCTTCTCTGAATGTTTGGTAGAATTCACCTGTGAAGCCTTCTGGTCCAGGACTTCTGTTTTGGGGAGTTTTTTGATTATGTTTCAATTTCACCGGTTGTAATCCAATATACTTTTTGGTGTGCAGCAGAAGTTTGGTAATTGGTTTTTGTGTGCCACGAGATGAAGAAGGTTGAAAATCGCTGGTGTAGAAAATTAAACTTCTGCCTCCAGTGTTGCCAGGCAGGGAAAGCAGGGGCGTGGCGTGAAGCAGAGCGGGGCCGCGCCTCCCGGGTGGGCTCCCCACGTGGCCCGCGTGCGCCAGCCCACGGACCTCGGGCTGCGGTTCCTTCCGGAAGCACGAGGCTCCGGGTTTCCACAGAGATCTCCTCACATTGCTCAGTGTCCTCACATAGGAGTGTGACGCAGACCAGGCCTGGATCAGCCCCGGCTCCAGACGGCGAAGCGGACCCGGCACAGGGCGAGCCCCGGGGCTGCAGGGTCAACCGAGGCCTGGTGGGCGAGGGGACCCCAGGAACGCCGGCAGGCTTCCGCCTGGAGCCCACGCAGCACATTTTGGGGAAAGACACCCACTGACGGGAAAAAGAAGTTCACATGTATCCCTTTGCCTTGGGGAAAATTCTTCTTCTTCAACTTTTAATGAATTTTGGGGTGACATTGGTCAGTAAAATTTTGTAGGTTTCAAGTGCGCAGTTCCCAATACGGGGCACACTTCAGTCCCGTGCGCTGATGCGCAGCGGGCGCTCCGGGCAGAGCGGGCAGGAGCTACGTCCGGCCCTCTGAGTTAGCGGCAGAGCTCCGAGGGCCAGGCTGCATTTCCTGGGTGTTAGCTCTCTCTCCCCGTTCTCCACACTGGACGGGCGGCATACTGATTTCTGGTTTGCTCCTTTCATTAAGTCAGGAGAGGGCCTGGAACCTTCTCTTTCCCCATTTGCTTGTAGCGGTAGTGGTCAGTCTGGGATAAAGGAGAGAGAGGCAGGGGCATTCCTCGTGTCCCGCACTGACGCACTGGCTCTGTCACTTTTCATGGACTGTAGATGCCCCTCCCACCCTGAGTCTGGGTGCTGGGTGGGGTGGGGGAGTGGGTGCAGCTGACCACTGCCTCCCCTGCTGGGTGTGCCCGGAGCAGCTGCCCGTCCACAGCCTCCTCGTCAGTGTTGTAGGTCACAGGGTGTCATAGGTCACAGGGTGCCCAAGTCCCCCAGGAAGGGACAGAGAGGTTGGAGAGGGCCCTGAAGAGATACCCCCAAAGCCTCTCCCTCTGCCTGTCTCAGTAATGTTTTCAAGGGGGTTTTGCAGGTCGTGGGTTGTTATGGTGACAGGAAGGGAAATAACTTGGGAGGAAAGGGGGGACGTAATTGGAAAGGAACTCATCTTTAAAATCTGTGCACGTGAGGGCAGCCGGATGCATCAGCGCAGGGCGGGCCTTTGGGGGTCAAGCCTTCCCCTTTTTCTCACAAAGAGAGTGCAGGGAGCTCGACACCAGACGCCTCGCCCCCCAAGTCCCCTCTGCCCTCCCCGGCTGTGCAGTCCTGGTCTGGCTGCTGGAACTCTCTGGGCCTGGACCGTGGGGGAGACGGAACACCCATATTATCAGCGCGTTTTGAGGGTTAAACGAAACGATGATGGAAACGCTGCTGCACCCACAATAAGTGACCTGCGCGCTGGGCCGTCATCGTCATCGCGCATTTCCACCGGGGGGAGTGCAGGGCACAGGGCAGGAAGGCCCCGCGGCCGGCTGCCTGGCTTCTCGTCCTCGTTCGAGCTCTTCCCCGCTGTGCGTTATTCACTCAAATCACTGACCTCTCTAAGCCTCAACTTTCGCATCTGTAAAATGGTGATATTTGTAGCGGCTCTTTCAAAGGGCACTTTTAGGGCAAATGCAGACACCTCTCTAAAACCGCAGTGTCTGTCACGCTGCAAGTGCGCGGTGGGTGTGAGCTGCTGTGTTTCAGGGAGGCGACAGGACCCTGGGACTTGGGGGGGGACAGTTCCATCGCCCGTCGCATTGCGGTGAGAGACGATTCAGGGTTCAGCTTTTGGAACATTGTTCTTTTAGAATGAGGGTTTCCACGGACAAAAGACATGTAGTCTGAAAATTCTGCCTTCTGCGCTTTTAAATTCTATTATTAAATTAAAAAATGCATAGAAAAGACTGTGCTCATAAAAACAGGGCCCTTATCACTCTATCTTAGGCAACGTTAGATATTATGATTATTATAGCTATGAGCACAGGTAAAAATACCCAATGACTACTGTTGGCCAATATTCATAGAATAAAATTAGACACCAAAATGGAAGTACAATGACTCTTCACTCCTAATTACCACCAAAATGGAAAAGAAATTTAAGATGCTTTGAGTTCATGGTTATCACCTAGTAATAGTACATTTTATGTGTGCGTGTGTGTGTGTTTGTGTGTGTGTAAAGTGTTATTATTTGCTACTATCTGCTGTCCCCCGAGTGGCAGGGACTAGTCCGGGTGTGGCCAACCACCCATCCAATGGTGGAAGGCGGCCGCGAGTGACCGTGTTCTGGCTCTGAACGGATGCGCAGCAGCATCCGGGGTTCGCGTCCCCGCTGGCCCCTCTGCCCTCACGACGCCGGTAGCAGCCCTAGCGGACGGGGCCGTTCTCAGAAGCCACACGCAGCCTGGGGGGGCCAAGTGGAACCGGCAACCTCACGCCGACCGGCGGCCCGCGTGGAACGGGCGCGGTGAGCCGAGCGGCTGCTGTGGGTCGGGAGTCGCGGGGGTTTACGGATGCTCGGTGCGGCGGGAAAAGCCGAGTGATCACGACAGAGCCCGTCACAGTGGGCTTGCTCTGAGCCCCGCACCTGGGGAGGCATTCAGCGCATCCTCTCCTTCCGTCCCCTTGCGGTCCCGAAGGGCCCGGCATCGAGACTCCCGCCGAGTGGAGGAGGGGCAGAGCCCACCGCGTTGAGTGACGCCCTGCGCGGCGAATCCGCGCCCGAGCTGAGACTCGGCTCACGCCTGCCTCCTGCCGACGGCTGGAGTCCCTGGCGACACCGCACGCTGCACTTCAAGGACGAAAACCACCAGGAAAACTCTATAAAAGGGTGGTTTTGCAGGTGAACCATGCCCAAATCCCAGCCACTCCAGACCGCTGGGCCCAAGAATTCCACACGTGTGTCTGAAACCCGTGGGAAGCAGTGCGTGCAGCATCTGCTGGCCAGACCCCGAGGCAGCCGCAAGTACGTGGAACAGCCAGCTCTGAGGACCGACGCTTTGGTGAAGCTGGGTTTCCTTGGGTGGTTCAGATTCAGCCCGAACCACGCTGCGTGGTTCCCACATGGTCGGAATGCTCACGGGAAAAAAGAAGCTGGGTGTGCAGGCTCCCCTTCTCGGTTCCCAGCACCCGCCCCCTGGCACCCACCTGCAGAGTCCCCTGCGGAGGGAGAGCCCTGGGCCTCCCTGGCCTCTCGCCCAGCCCGCCTGGAGGGCTTCTCTCCACCTGAGACACGAATCGTGCAGCGTCCGCTGCCCCGGCGCCCGGCTCCGGCACATTGTCACCACGGGAGAAGCGTTCCGGAGGGCAAACAGCTTTTGATCCTTGTCGTTTAATGCGCGTGGCCGGCTCCTGGGAGTTTTTCTCAGCATCCACTCGTAATTCAAAGGTCAGCTCCACCCCACCGGCGCTGGCGCACACGGATTCCGAGGGGCTCGCTCCTCCTGATGGACACGCACACGCACACGCAGCGGCAGAGCGGACCAGCCTGGAGCCCCGGACGCGGTGCGGGTCACGGCTGGGACGGGTCTGCCCTCACCCGAGTTCTGGGTCTCCGCCGGTCACCCAGGAAGCCGACCCACGGACGTGCAGTTCACCCAGGAGCTCCTGCTCAC
>JAPYXV010004475.1:0-11351 GCA_028533065.1 Trachops cirrhosus
TCTACATCTGTCACTCCTTCTGACCACGATGACCTTCCGAGAGTAATCACATATAGCTTCCTCTTTGGCCAGTTCTAATCCTGGTCCATCACAGTCCCCATAGGCAAGGAGATTCCCCGATTAACCAAGCTGACTCAGTGCACACCCCCACACCGTGCATGCCAGGGGACAACAGGGCAGAAGATCTGAAATCAGGGCTACCCTGACGGCTCTGGGAAGGATGCTCTCCAGACATGGTGGTGGGGGAGATGGGGGCGGGACTGATCCCCTAGAGCAGACTTGTTTTCAGCAGCCCCAAAAGAGTTAGACCTAAGGAAGGCAGTGTGGGGCCTTGGAAAGTCAGGCAGACCTGGTGTGACCCCAGTCCCTCAACTTCACAGCTGTGTGAGTTTAAACAAGTTGCTTCAGTTCTCTAAACCTCAATTTCTCCGTCTTTAAGATATGAGACAACAACCCCCAGCTTCAGGGAGTTGTGCCTGGTGTGGTGCCTGGCTCCAGGGCGGGTACTCATTACACTCCATTTCCACTCCAATGCCTGGCCAGGTGCATAATGGAGGAGCACAAAAATATCTGTTTAATTGGGCCAATTACAGGGAAGCAGATTTTAGCTGAACTGAAGGAGAGCGAGCACCAAAACCATCCAATCCTGGCAAAGGTTCCCCTTGGGGTAGGGAGTCTCCCATCACAAGAGGTGTGCAAGCCCATTGGGAAATCAGTTGGACTAGGTGAGTTCTAAGGACTCCTATAGCTCCAATAAATTATGAGTCTACAAAAAGCTCAGTGGGTTTATGGAGAAGCAGTTTTCCCCTCAATTTCAGAAATGCTACCTGTTCATTATAAAGTGCCCACCTGCATTCACTGCTGATGGGATTATGAATTTGCACAAACTTTCTGAAGGCACAATGTATCGAGACCCTTAAAAATATCCACACCATTCCACCCGGTGGGAATTGGTCCCAAGGAAGTAATCTGCAACGTGCCCAGGGACATAAGTACAAGAATGTGGTTTGTTATTTATAATAGGATAAAAAGTGGAAATAATTGAACTGTCCAACAACAGAGGAATGATAAAATAAATTAGGGCACAGCCAAAAGATCTAAAACCATGTTTCTATTAATCTTGTCTTAAAAAAATAAATCACGTGTCCTTGTCCAAACATAACATGAGGATTTTTTCCACAATTATCCTTTAGAAAAAGAAACACTTTAAATTCAAGTTCTTACAAATAGTCCCCTATTAAGTGTGCTCTCTCTTTGTTATTTTAAACAGCAAAGTGCTGTTTGGGGAAATCACATTAGTCCTTCCTGACCTCAATCAGTGCTAGTTTGGGATGTTTAAAGAGGTCACCTGCCGGATTTGGTAAAAAAATAGAAGCAGAGACATTTAACAGGGAATTAGTAATGAGTCTCAGGGTTACAACCTGGCAATTGCCAATGGGGGCCGTCATTGTAAACAAGCCTTTAAATACCATTTTTAAAAGCAATACAGTAAGTGGTGTGTTGTAAAGACCACTAACACACACTTATGAGACACATACAATGACTGTTCCAATGTTATGCAAATGGGCACTTGTGGCTGGGAATGCAGTTTCCAGAGACAACATCAAACACAGGTTTCAACGATGTTACATTCAGTCTCAAGCAAGTCCGACAAAAATAGCAGTGATGGGAGCTCAGGACAGCTGTGGGGCCGATTGGGCCCCAGGGACGATGGAAGTGCGGGTGCCACTCATCGTCCATTACACTGAGAAAGTGGGAAAGAACCGATCTATCCAAACTTAATGTATTTCATGTTATGTGTGGTTTTACATATCTGTGTGTAACTAAGTTTATAAATTAAACACTACAAGTAAGCATTTGATGACTTCTCTAAATATTTGCATATGCAAGTTGGTCCCAGAACTATGTTTAAAGATTGTATTTACTTACTTACCTACTTATTTATTTATTTTTAGAGAGAGGGGAGGGGAAGGAGAAAGAGAAGGAGAGAAACGTCAGCGTGAGAGAGAAACATCCGCCACTTGCACACGCCCCGACCAGGGACTGAACCCCAAGTCAGGGCGTGTGTCCTGACCAGGAATCAACCGGCGACCTTTCACTGCAGTTGGCGATAACGCCCAACTAACAGAGCCACGCCAGCCCGGGCAGCCCCCAAACTTCTTATTGAATCTTCCACTTGGAAAACCAGGGGCTTATGTTCTTGGCCATCATGTATTTAGACCCATATGACTTATAGTAATGAGAGAAAATATCTATGGAATAATATTAAATAGAAAACATAAATTGCAAATGTTTTAGTGTGATTCAAATTTTGTTCAAACACACACAAAATTGAGGACATAGAAGATGAGAAAGAACTTCCTTGGCTGGTGGGGTTCAGTTGGTTGGAGCATCGTCCCACATACCAAAAGGCTGTGGGTTCAATCCCTAGTCAGGACACATACCTAGGTTGCAGGTTCATACCTGGTCGAGGTGCATACAAGAGGCAACCAATCAATGTTTCCCTCTCACATAGATGTTTCTCTCTCCCTTTTTCTCTCTCTAAAATCAATAAACATACTTTTTTAAAAAGACTAAAAAGAACTCTACCAAAATATTAACAATTACAAGTGGTGGTAAGATTATGAAATATATATATGGTTTTTGAAAGTTTTTTTTTTAAGATAAATTAGAAAAGATAAATTAGCCCTGGCTGGTGTAGCTCCGTGGATTAAGCATGGCCTGCGAACCAAAAGGTCACCAGTTTGATTCCCAGCCAGGGCACACGCCTGGGTTGTGGGCCAGGTACCCAGTAGGGGGCATGTGAGAGGCAACTATGCATTGATGCTTCTCTCCCTGTCTTTCTCCTTCTCTTCCTCTAAAGATAAATCAATAAAAAATATTTAATAAAAATATTTAAAAATAGTGTTGTAAATCCATCTAAAAAAAGATGAATTAATGTTTTAACGAAGGGGAATAATTTTTTTAAAGTCTTTTGTCAAAGTGCCTCCTTTCTTAGATTTTCCCTTGGGGCTATTAGAATATCTTTTGTCTCTTTTCATTCCCTAACTCTTTCGGGAACAGCAATATGTGACAGGGTGGGGACTGTGATAGAAACATGACTGGCAGGGAACACTGTGCCCGACGCGGTGATGAGGCAGGAAGCAGACTGTGGGGAGCGACGTCAAGAATGTGTGTGTAGTGTGACTCCCTCTGAAAGAAGGAAGATGAGGGAGGGAGAGGGAAATGCAAAGAGTGTGTGTATGTGTGTGTGTACAAACTTATATGATATGTGTGTGTACATGTATCTGATATGTGTGGTGTATGTACATGTGTGGAGGTGTGGTGTGTATAATCATGCATGACATACATGTTTGCACAGGCATAGAAGGAAACCCACCAAACTGTAAACCACCGCCAGGCTGGAGCGACCCTATACTCTCTGTAGCGTTCATTTTTTGTTTATGCAGTACGTGTTTATAATAGGATGTAATCACTTTTTGCTGATTCTACTGAAATGGGGGAATGCTGAGCGCGAGTCCCATCCATTTGCATGGCTTCACTGCTCAGCAAAAGAAAAAAATTAACCAGTATTTTCCTAGACCTCCCCCCCTCACCGTCTGTGGGGTATGAAGGTGTTTACAGCCACGGCAACAAGGGGCATTTCCGTGGCTCTGCCCCCCTCTGCCCCTGCAGGACTCTGGTCCCTGAGAGACACAGAGACACAATTGATTGCACGGAGCTGCTGGCTGGTGTCTCCCACGCGCCGGGCACTGTACCAAGTGCTTTGTGTACATTAGCTGCCTAACACCCCAACCTTCTATACATTTCACAGGTGAAGAAACTGAGGCGCTGAGAGAATGAGGTTACACAGCCGGTCAGTGACAGCTGAGACTTGACCCCTGTTGTCCTGGGCACCCCGTCGGTGACTCACATGTGCCACAAACACATCCCCTCAGCCACCATGCTATCATCTGCTGCCCCCCCATGCCATTTTGTGATCTGGTCCCATCAGTCACCAAGGAACAAGCCACAGCCCTGTACAGCAGCCGATAGCCACCACGGAGGGCACCCCTACAGGGGCTGGGCTTCCAGCACCCTCCACCACCACTGGGGCGGGGCTGTGGGACTAGAGTGTGACTGAAGTCGACTTACTGGGAGAACCTCTGGGCCCGTCCCAGAATTTCCACCTCCTGCCTCAGCCCAGCCACCTGCCTGCTGCTAAGAGGTCCGTAGGGAAAGAGCCCCACCCAGGAGCAAGAGGGGGCCGGCATCTTCGTACCAGCTGGTCTCCAGCTGCAACCCCAATGCCAGCAGGCTGGGCTGGGTCCAGGAGAACATCTTTTCCTAAACTGGGCTGAGCCACCCACCTCCCCCAACCTAATCTCAGACCTCACTGCTCTGAGGCAAGACCAGCCCCAGCCCCACCTTACCCCTGCCACTAAAGACCAGGGGATAAAACACCGAGAGGCAGATACTAAGAGAGACCAATAGCCCCAAGCCTGGCCCAGGGCTGAGCAGGCTGCCCCTGCCACAAGCCTTTATGAGGGCTGCTCCCTGGGGAAGGGGGAAAGAAACTAGCAGAGATTCCGATCTTCTTCCATTTCAGAGAAACCCTAACCAGTGGCCCACACGACCTCCTGCAGGGGATAGAGAAGAAAGAGCACCCCACAGACCCCTGATGTGGCCTCCTGAGGTCCTTAACTTAAGCAGTAACCATCCTTCTTCCTTTGGGAGTGGGCAGGGGATGTCGTTTCTTGCCCTCAGAGCCAACCCATCCTTGGGAAGGACTGTAGTGGGCGTTCAGGGGAGAGGGGGACCCGGCCTGAGCTGCCTCCATGCTGCATTACCGCTGCAGGTGGTGGCCCTGCCGCTGTCAAGCCATCAGTGGGACAGCGGGACCTTCCGCACATGGAGACCACGCTGTGTTCTCTGAAGGCCCCGTGCTAACCTCGGCACAATCACCACTCCCCTGTTCCTTCTGGGCCACATGACCTAATACAGACAGCATAAGCTGGGCCCTAAAAACACCCCCTTGCAGACTTCCACTCCCATCACTTTCCCAGGTCTGAGACAGGAGCCCAGATGAGGACAGACTTGCCCCTTCCCTGAGACAAAGCTCGTGGAACCACTCTCACCTCCCTAAGGGGGGTTCCCGCCTTGTTGTGCCCAGAGACGCCCTCTAGCCAGCTCTCCAGCCAGCTCTCCATCCCCTCCACCCTGGCCTGCACTTGGCTGAACGTACCAAATCCCAGGTGGGCTCAGGGCAGAAACAGCCCTTCCGCCCACCCGCATCTCCACCTCCCTGGACTCACACATTCTTAACAGGCAACAGCTTCCCCCCGAACTTCCATCAGACAGAGGTCCCGTCCTCAGTCGGTTTGCCCCTGCAGTGGCAGAGAGCTGCCACCGACTTCTCAGTGACATTGGAAAAGGTCAGAGATACAGGCACGCAGCAACGCGCCCTGTGAGGGCCGGGCTTCCAGTCTGAGACCCTTTGGAAACATGAGAAGGACCTACGCATCGTTGGAAACCAGCATCCATTACTCCTTTCAGATTCTATCTCCTCCTCGCTCTTCCTTTTGATCTGGTTTCCAAGCCAGAGATGAGCATTTCCACATCGACTCCGGCTTGATTATAACTGACTCTGAACCTTTCTAGTGATTAAAGTAGCCGCAAGGCAATGTTCTCCAGAGATCTGTACTGCAGGCTGAATAATTCAAGGCATCCCTTCCAGAAGGCTGAGAAATCTGGGAGGGAAAAAAAATCAGAGAGCAGAAAACTTTTTTTTTTAAGAAAAAAGTAATTTCTCCCATGCTGACTACACAATAAGTACGCAGTTAACGGTGGTTAATTTTGATTGACATAAACACTCAAATAGAAATCAAATTGGAGAACCTGGCAGTGACCCAGCAGGGCTGGACCAGGGTATGGAATGTTTCCAGCAAGTGGGGCGATTCAAATGATGTTCTCCCTGCCCCCCCCCCGCCCACTATAAAGTGGTATGTGTGGGAGCTTCTGGTGTATCCCTGAATTGGAAGGAAGTTAGACGTGAGGACAACAGAGAGGTGGCATGAGATGGCTTCCGTGTTCCTGCTCAACCTGACGGGCTGAGGTGGAACCTGGGAGACAGTAGTTTGGCCCAGGAGATGGAGATGCTATTTTCACAGAGGTCCGACTATGTGGAACTTGGGTCCTGGCCGGGCTGCCTGGGTGCCCACAAGGCCAGGTTCGGCATGGAGAAGAAGAAAAGTGAGTCTTCCCTCTGCTTCAGCTCTGGCTTCCTGTTTGGGGGTCAGGAAGCAGCACTCGAGCAGAGCCAGGCCACCTGCACCAGGCAGAGTGCCCGGAAGTGGCCTGCTCAGTGAGGGCATCAGCAGCTGTGGCAGCGGCCAGTTGCCACCTTCCAACGGCAAGCAGAGGGCTTCCCCCCAGAGGAGAGTTAAGAAGAGGCATGCGTCTGGAGGTGAGCCACCCTGGGCAACCGGATAACCAGGGGAAACTTCGGGAGGAAGGAGAGACCTTCCAGAAAGCAGAGAGAGTTTGCAGCTCTTACGATGAAGGACTAGATATTGTGGCTAGTGCAGGTTCAGGTTTTAGAACTTCCTACACGGAACTGGCCCAAGACAGAGAGAAACTGAGCTTCGGGCCCACTGCGTGAGTCCGCACCAATGCTGCGTGTCAGAGGCTCTGTCCACTGTGCGGTCAGCACCTCGCCAAGCTGGGATCCCAGCTGCTTTGCTCCCTGAGGTTGCGCGGTCAGCATCCACAGGGCCAATTCATTTACCTGTGGTTTAATGAGCATCAGATGCTGCCGCCAGGGACCTGGAGGCCCAGAAAGTTCCAGTTCCAAGCCCACTCTTTACAGTTGATTCACATCACAGCCCCACACCCTAGAGAGTCCAGGGGCAGGGTAGCCTCAGAGCCAACAGCCGGGACCTCTCCCCAGACATGGAGCTCCAACCCCAGAAGGACAGCTGTCTTCGTGTTCCAACATCAGAGCTATCTCCAGTCCTGGGAAGTAGCAGAAACAATTGGAAATGAGACCTGGAGTTGGTCTGGAATGAGAGGAGGTCTCCCGACATCTCTGGGCAGGACAAACTTTAAAGGAATAGACACCGGACACCCCTTCCACTTCTAGACCCTCCCCTCTGGAATCACAGCAGGTTGGCTAATAAGACTTTCACTAACTTGGGAAGAGCCTGGACAGAGAAGTTCAAATAGGTTAGCTGTGCCACACCTATTGGGTTCTCTGGCCAGCGCCCCTTTTCTATAACCTCCCTCTTCTTCCTCCATGTGGTCAGAACAATGGGCCCCCACTGCCGTTCTAGGGTTTCACAGACCACTGTGGCTCCGCCCCATGGCCACTGTTCATTGGTCAAGGAGTAGGCATCTGGTCTAAGCTGGACCAATGAAAGGCCCTTCCCTGACGACTGTGGCAAACTGGGTATGGAGGTGGAGGCAGAGAGGAAGGAAGAGACGAAGTCTCACTGGGTATCCAGAGCTTAGAAACTGTGGGGGCGGATTTCTCCATCTACCCTGTGGACCAGAGAAGCAAAGAAATCCTGCCTTCAGAGAAAGAAGCAGAAAAGGAACAGAAGTGAACAACGGAGAGTTTGCGAAAATCCCAAACCAACTTCCGGCAGTGCCCCCTCACTGGTCCTCTGGGGCTCCTGAGCACATTGCTCTGCTTTCTGCTGAGCTGTTTCTCTTCCGGTTCCAACATCCCCAGGTCCTTCAACTGGCCCCCATGGATGTGATCTGGAATGCCATCCCCATAGCAAGCTGACCCGGGGAGTCTCTGTCCCCTGGAGAGGAGCGTCTGGAACTCAGCCGGATCTCAGAGGGCAGGTGCGCTGAGGGGCTGTGAGAAGAGGGTGAGGCCCAGCACCTCCCCGTCCCTCTGTCGTGCAGCCCACTGGCCTGTGGCAGCCATGCCCCTTGGTAGGTTCACACAAACCTCACAGTCCACTGAGACCCCTGTGTCTTCTTACAGCTGCTTCTGTAAAGCTGCGCTTTTCTCACTGTCCTTCATGTCACTGGAGTAGATCTTTCGAGATGCTACCCTCCCATCATTTGTCCCTCGCCTTCTGCTCTCATCCCTTCTTCCTCAGGCTTCCTGCCTCTTCTCTGCCTCCCATGACACCCCACACTGAATCCAGGGGAACTGCCTGAGACACAGCTCTGACGGGCTGCACCCTGGGTAAGCCTTTCCACGCTCCCCTGACCTGTGGGAGAGAGTCCAAACCCCTGCGAACAGCAGCAGGTCTCCCATGCTCTGCCCAGCCCATCTCTCCAACCTGCCTCGCTCCCCCACCCTCACAGACGACACCGGGCCACCCCGCACTTGTCCTCATGCTGCCCCACTCGGCACATGCTGCTCCTTCACACAGCAGAGGCTTTGTCACGACATCACGGCAGGCAGCTCTGGGGCAGACCGACCAGGCTGCAATCCACACTCTGCCAACAAGCGGTCTGTAACCGTGAGGAAGCCCATTCCCACCCTGTTGCCTCAACCCTGAATATCTAACAAAAGCATGCACCTTGCAGGGCTATAGCGAAGGTTTGGAAGAGCAGGGAAAACAGCAAGCCTGATGCCTATAGGTGCCTGAAGTGTGCTTACTACGCCATATGCCCACACCCTGCACACCTAGAAATCCTCGTTCACATATAAACACCCGATTCAAGTGTTAGTAGCTCCACGATGCCGTTCCTGATTGCCCCTTCCTACAGAGCTCCTTCCTGCCTCTGACCTCGCAGCCAATGAAACGTGCTCCTACAGCAGCGTGTCCCCCTGCCTGATCATTAACCTGCGTCCAGGTCTGCCTCCCCACCCTCAGGTCCAGGTTCCTCCAGGGCAAGGTCCAGTTCTGTTTTCTCTCTCCAACCTCCAGTAACAAGACCTGGCACACAGGAGAGATCCGGAGATATTCCTTTAATTGAATCATGCTGAGTTACTCAAATCGTATCGATTCCCGTCCCGCAGAGCACTGCCCATTCCTCCCGGCTTTTGGAAGCTGCACTTCCTCTGTCGTTAATAACAATAGTATCAACTAAACATTATTGGTGGCTTCTCGTGCGCCAGGCACTTTCCAGGTGTGTATCCATCACTCGCTCAACCCTCACACACCCCCCACGAGGAAGGCACTGCTTTATTACTAGGCTTGTTTTCCGCAGAGGGAAACTGAGGCTTGGAGAGTCGCATGCCCTGCCCAAAGGCAAGCAGCCCAGAGGTGGAGGCGCCAGATTTGAGCGCATGTGCTGTTTCCAGCATATGTGCCTTTTTATTTTAAAATGATTTTAGATTTACAGAAGAGTTGAAAAGATGGTGCAGAGTTCCCAGGTGCCCCTCCCTCATCTAACATTAATGTCTCACATAACTACGGCATAGTTATCAAAATGAAAAATTAACATCGGTACAAAATTATTAACTAAACTACAGACTTTCTTGGAATTTCCCATTTTTCACTAACGCCTTTTTCTGTTCCAGGAGCCAGCATCCCACACCGCGTTTGGGCATGGTGTCCCCTACTCTCCCCTCACCTGGGACCCTGGCACTTTTGGCGAATAGCAGTCAGGTATCTTGTAAAACGCTCCTTCCTCTCTTTGGGTCTGTCTGGCATATTCCCTTGAACCATCTGAGGTTATGGATTTGGGGAGGCTTATCACAGAGGCACAGTGCCCGTCTCCTGGCGTGAGATTAGGGGCAGGTGACGTCAACGCGAATGTCACTGGCGATGTTGACATTGATCACTCGGTTTCTCCACTGCAGAGCTAGTGTTTCTCTGCGTTTGCTCTCAGCCACCACACTCCAGCGCTCTCCATCAACGTCTATGGTGCCGGGGAAGAGCCGTGCCTGCCCTGGCTGGATGCTCAGGGAAATGAAAGCCCAGAACAAAAGGGTTTGGAGTTGCCTTCGGCAGGGCCGCAGTGTCAGCTGCCCACACAGCATTTAGAGCTTCAGGAAAGGGCATTCTCCCCACAGCTGGAATCATCGAGAAAGGCCGGCCAGGAAGCCAGTGCTCAGGAGGGATTTATGCAGGCGGCAGGGAGGGAGGGCCGTTCTCGGCAGGGAACCAGCCCCTTACATGGAGAAGCCAGCAGGGACAAGATCTAAATAAGACGGCAGTGGCCAGACTAACATCACAAGAAAGTCATGACAGCCATCCCCTGTGTCCAGGCAAGATGACTCTGAGACCTTCCCAGTCCCTTGAAAACATCTCTGCAACAACAGCCTGGAAGCTCAGAGCACTGGTTTCCAGAATGGGAGCACCAAGCCAGTGGAGCATCCACGCTTCTCCCCACCCTTCCCCGCTTCGTGCTCCCACTGCACCTTGCTCCCCGGCTTTTATCACGGCTGCCTTTGTTTCTGGATGCAGGCTGGCGTTCTACTCTGAGCTCTCCCCCAGCCCACCCCCACGGGACTGCAGGAGGGGCGGCCCCGCACAGCCCTCCTTTCCTCCCACCCCTTTTCCCTCCAGGCACGGAGCCCAGGGCCTGACACACAGTAGGGGCTCAGCAAATGTTGCCTGGAAGGTGGGAAGAAAGCATTCACTTCTACAAGAAGCTTTCAGGAGAATAGTTTGAAGACTTATTGTGACTCCTATCGCCTTCCAAATCTCAAAAACATCATTTTAAAAACTGATGACTGTGAAATTTCAATTACGTTCACAAGGAAAGCTAGAGTGAACTGCAAGAAACACAGAAGAGCAGCTTTGCGTTTAAAAGGTCAACAGGGCCTGAGAGAAGAGAAAGCAGGATGGGGACCAGCCCTGAAGCTGGACGCATCTGTTTCCAGCGGCACACAAGCAGACTTGAATTTATAGCCTTAAATTTACAGCTCCAGGACATTAGAGAGCTGTAAGGATGGGTATGTCAATGCCATGAACCAGCTATCAAAAATAATTTAGTGCTCAGAGGCTACATTAATAGAGGTATAACATCCACCAAAACAGGAGGCCATGGACTCGCTCTGCTCTGTGTTTGTTAGATCGCCATCAGAGAACTGTGTTCAGAAAGACAAACTGGATTTTGTGCAGAGGTTGGTCTTAACAGATGAAGGCCTGGATTTAGCTGGTGAAAGGATGGGAAGAGTATTCCAGGTAACAGGCTAATATGTGTGAAAAATCTGAGATAAATACTTACTGCTTCTCAGGAACTGTGAGGAAGGCCAGTGAGGCTGTAACGGAAAAGGCAAGTTGTAGCCAGAGTGGAGGCTGGAGAAGTGGGTGTGGCCGAATCTGCAGGGTCTCATGAGTCGTACTCAGTTTGGATTTTATCCCAGGAGCAAGGAGCCTTAGTCTGTTCTTTCCTATTGGCCAGAGACCCACACTGGGCTAAGTCCCAGACTTCACACACACACACACACACAC
>JAPYXV010004476.1:0-11350 GCA_028533065.1 Trachops cirrhosus
TTGAGGCTTGTTTTGTGTCCTATCATGTGGTCTATCTTTGAAAATGTTCCATGTATATTGAAAAGAGTGTGCATTTTGCTTCCTAGGGATGCAAAGCTTTGTATATATCAATTAAGTCCATTTTATCTAGGGCATTGTCCAATACCACAATATCTTTGTTGATATTTTGTTTGGAAGATCTGTCCATTTTTGACAGTGGGGTGTTAAAATCCTGCACTGTAATTGTGTTGCTGCCAATATATTTCTTTAAGTCGTCTGAGATTTTCTTTATGTATTTGTGTGCTCCTATGTTGGGTGCATATATATTTACAATGTTTATGTCTTTTTGGTAGATTCTTCTCTTGAGTATTATGAAGTGACCTTCTGGGTCTCTCTTTAGGGCCCTTTTTGTGAAGTCCATTTTGTTTGATATGAGTATTGCTATCCCAGCTTTTTTTTTTTCCTGTCCGCTTGCTTGGAAAATTTGTTTCCAGCCCTTTAATTTCAGTCAGTGTAGGTCTTTGCTCCTGAGGTGTGTCTCTTGTAGGGAGCATATGGGTGGGTCCTGCTTTCTTATCCATTCAGCTATTCTGTCTCTTGTTTGGGGCATTTAATCCATTTACATTTAAGGTTGTTATTGATAGGTACTTATTCATTGACATTTTTTGTACCCATGATCCCCTCTCTCTCTCTCTCTTTTCCTTCCTTACCTTAAAGCAGTCCTTTTAGCATTTCTGGCAGAGCTGGTTTGGTGGAGGTGTATTCTTTTAGACTTCTTTTGTCTGGGAAGCTCCTTATTTGGCCTTCTATCTTGATTGAGAGCCTTGCTGGGAAAAGTAGGCTTGGTTGGAGGCCTCTGGTTCTCATTACTTGGAACATTTCTTGCCATTCCCTTCTGGCTTGGAGGGTTTCCATTGAGAAATCAACTGCTAACCTTATCAGGGCTCCTTTTTATGTTGCTTCCTGTTTCTCCCTTGCTACCTATAGGATTTTCTCCTTGTCTTGGAAATTTGCCACTTTAACTGTGTCTTGCAGTGGGCGTCTTTGGGTTCCCCTTCATTAGGACTCTCTGTCATTCCTGGATGTGTGTGGCTTTTTCTATCATCAAATTAGTGAAGTTTTCCATCATTACTTTTTCAAACAACTTTTCTATCCCTTGGTCTTCTTCTTCTGCTTCTGGTATCCCTATTATACAGATATTATTACATTTCATGTTGTCTTGCATTTCTCTTAATCCCTCTTCATTCTTTCTGGGCCTCTTTTCTTTTTCATGCTTTTTCTGGGTGTTTTTTCTATCTTGTCTTCTAGCTTGCTGATTTGGCCCTCTGCCTCATCTAGCCTGCTTTTCATTCCTTCTACTGTGTTGTTTAGTTCAGAAATTGTAGTCTTCATTTCCTCTTGGCCCTTGTTGATAGTTTCTATTTCCTTTTTCACATTGGTATAGTTTGCAGTGAGTTCATTGTACTTTCCCTGTAGTTTTTGGTAATTCTCTGTGAGCTTATTGAGCTTCCTTATAACCATTGCTTTGAATTCAATATCTGATAGTTGACTTGCCTCTATTTCATTTAGCGTTCTTTCTGAGGTTTCCTCCTTTCCTTTCATTTGGGGATTGTTTCTTTGTCTCCCCATCATTTGTGGCACTCTTCTTGTTAGCCTCTGCTTCTTAAGTTGATCTGTTCTGTCTCCCTGGGTTTATGGTGTGAACTTCTATGGTAGAGGTCCTATGAGATTCAGTGGTGCCATCTCCTTGATCTCCTGATCTTGGTCATCTTGGGCTATCATTTAAATTGGCTCTCTGTATGTCTTTGGATTTTGGTTGTTGGTGGGTCTTTCTTTGGTGTGCCCTTCCCCCAGCTGGTTAACTGAGGGTCACTCTATCCACCACATCTTGTATTCTGTTTTGCAGGTGTGGAGAGGTTTTGTTGAAGCTGGTTCTTCTGTGTGTATAAAGTTTTGAGGCTCCTCTCTCGCTATTGTTCAGTTGTTTGTTTTGGGTAATTTCTCCACTATTTAGTTGTATTTCCAGATCGGTCCTGTGTGGAGGTTAGTGAGGCTTCCACTCCCTCCTTCATCTTCTTCCATTATTATCTATTGGTGGTTCCTTTGTTGGTGGGTTTCCTCTTTCTGCAGGTATACTTGTGTTCCCAACTCCCACCCTGGCTATCCAAAGAGTAACACAGTATTTCTAACAACATCAGATATCTGACCTGGGCATGAAGCAGCTAGAGCCAAGAAGTGAGATGGGTAGCCTGCTTGCTGTGATAGAGTTCATGCCAAATCTTCAGTGATCAGCAGGTAAAATTTGGGGGACAACATGGTAAAGTGTTTGTTGGAGGCCATGTGGTCCCACACTTGCCTGCAAATAAACCAGGAGGAACAACTGAGGAGTGAGACAAACCACCGCTCTTTTATTATTGATTTTACTGTTGTTACTGGGAGGGTTTTCTTGCTTTTATTTTGTTTTGTTGTTGTTTTGTTCTGTCAGCACCTGTACAACAATGTAGAATATGTAATTGGCTTTGAGCTTTTAAGTCAGCTATAGAAGAGATCCCATCAACAAACAGGCCAACAACAATCAAGACCTGAATAGAAAAGGAGAACCCACATAATCCACACAAGAGACAGTCCTAGAACATCCAGCTCAGAGGACCAAAGACACTGCATCACTGGGTCCCACAGGTCTTCTACCTCATAAGGCCACCGATGAAGTCAGGGAGTAAAAAGCAGATAAGTGTAATATGTAGACACACAAAAAAAGAGTCAGCTAAAATGGGGAGACAATGAAACCACCCCCAAATGAAAGAAAAGGAGGAATGCTCAGAGAAAGAGACAAAAAGTATTGAGGTAAGCATTTTATCAGACATAGAGTTCAAAGTAATGGTTTTAAGGATGTTCAACTTAGTGAGAACTGTAAGGAACTTAATGGGAACTATATCAGCATGAAAAAGGACATAGAAACTATGAATAAGAACCATTTGGAAGTGAAGGATGCAATATCTACAATGAAGAATACGCTAGAAGGAATTAAAAGCAGGCTAGACAAAGCAAAGGATTGAATCAGTGATTTGGAAGACAAGGTAGAAAAAATACCCAACCTGAGCAAAGAAGAATAAAACTTAAAAATAATGATGATAGTTTAAGGGGACTTTGGGACAACATGAAACGCAACAGTATCTGCATCATTGGGGTGCTAGTAGGAGGAGAGAGTGAGCAAGTGTTTCAAAAAAAACCTGCTAGAAGAAATAATGATGAAAATCTTCCCTAACCTGGTAAAGGAAAAAGTCACACAAGTTCAAGAAGCACAGAGAGTCCCAATCATGACAAACCAAAGAGACCCACAACAAGACACATCATAATTAAAGTGACAAAATTTAAAGACAAAGAGAGAATGTTAAAGGCAGCAAGAGAGGAATAGTTAGGTACCTACCATGGAGTTCCAGATGACTGTTAGCTGATTTCTCAACAGAAACACTTCTGACCAGAGGGGATTGGCCTGAAGTATTCCAAGTAATGAAAAGGAAGGACCTGCAACCAAGACTACTCTATCCAGCAAGGTTGTTATTTAAAATTGAAGATGAAATAAACAGCTTTCCAGACCCCCCCAAAAAAGGCTAAATGTGTTCATTACTCCCAAATTAGCATTGTAAGAGATGTTATAGGCACTGTGTTAAGAAGAAGAAATATATGTAGAGAGAGGAACACAGATATAAAGGAAAAATGGTGTATGTAAATGCCTGGTGTATTTAAATATCAATTTCTGAGTGTTGATTTTGTATCCTGCTACTTTGCCAAATTCATTTATTAAGTCCAGTAGTGTGTGTGTGTGTGTGTGTGTGTGTGTGTGTGTGTGTGTGTGTGTTTGTGGAGCCAATAGGATTTTCTATGTACAATATGATGTCATCTGCAAATAATGGCATTTTACTTCCTCTTTTACAATTTGGATGCCTTTTATTTCTTCTTGTCTGATCACTGTGGCTAGGGCTTCTAGTACTATGTTGAATAAAAATGGTGAAAGCAGATATCCCTGTCTTGTTCCTGATCTTAAGGAAACTACTTTTAGTTTTTGCCCATTGATTGTGACATTGGCTATAAGTTTTTTTGTATATGGCCTTTTTTATGTTGAGGTGTGATCCCTCTATTCCCACTTTGCTGAAAGTTTTTATAATAAGTGGGTGCTGGACTATATCAAGTGATTTTTCAGCATCTACTGATATGATAAGGTGATTTTTATCTTTCATTTTGCTTATGTGATTTATGACATTTATTTATTATTTCTTTTTTTAAAATTTTAATCCTTATTGTATTTTCCCATTACCATTTAGTCACCTTATATTCTTTCCCCCCGCCATCACCACACTGTTGTCCATGCCCATTGGGTCCTTTTCCTTTTTGCTCAATCCCTTCACCCCCTTACCTCGCCCCTCACCTGTCATTATGCTCTCCATTTATAAGTCTGTCCCCATTTTCCTTAAGAGTTCAGATTGTTCATTAGATTCCACATAACAGTGAAATCGTACCACATTTGTCTTTTTCTGACTGGTTTATTTCACTTAGCATAATGTTCTCCAGGTCTGCAAAGGGTAAAATTTCTTCCTTTTTATGGCTGAATAGTATCCCATTGTGTTAATATAGCTGTTTTATCCACTCATCTTTGAAGGACACTTGGGCTGTTTCTGTATCTTGGCATTATAAATAAAGCTTCAATGAACACAGGGATGCTTATGTTCTTTCAAATTAGTGTTTTTGGTTCCTTGATATATTCCCAGAAGTGGGATCACTGGGAAAATGGTAAATCTATTTTTAATTTTTTCAGGTTTCTCTATACTGCTTTCCAAGTGGGTGTACTAATCTGCATTTCCACCAACAGTGCAAAAGTGTTCCCCTTTCTCTACATCTCCACCAGCACTTATTGTTTGTTGATTTGTTTATGAAGGCCATTCTGACAGGTATGCAATGATATCTTACTATGGCATTCATTTGTATTTCTCTGATGATTAGTGATGTTGAGAATCTTTTCATATGTCTGTAGACCATCTGTATGTCCTCTTTGAAGAACTGTCAATTCAGGTTCTTTATCCATTTTTTTTAACTGGGTCATTTGTGGTTTTGGTGTTGAGTTTTGTGGGGGGGGGTGCCATTGAGAAATATTTTCATTTTTTCTTTTTTTATGTAATCTTTATTATATTTTTCCATTACCATTGAGTCCTCTTATACTTTCCTCCCCTCAAGCAATCATGACACTATTGTCTATGTCCATGAGTTCTTTTTTCATTTTTCTCAATCCCTCTACCCCCTAACCTCTCCCACTGACTAGCTGTTATCTGTTCTCCATCTATGAGTCTGTCTTTGTTTTGCTTGTTAGTTCATTTGTTCATCAGATTCCACATATCAGGAAAATCATATGTATTTGTCTTTTGCTGACTTTTAGCATATTGTTCTCCAGGTCTATACATACTGTTGCAAAGGGTAAAACTTTCTTCTTTTTTATGGCTGACTATAATTCAATTGTGCAAATGTCCCATTGTTGTTTTATCCACTCATCTATTAATGGATACTTGAGCTGTTTTCATATCTTGGTGACTGTAAATAATGCTGCAATGAACATAGGGATACTTGTGTTCTTTTGAATTAGTGTTTTGGCTTCCTTCAGATATGCTCCCATGAGTGGGATTGCTGGGTCAAAGGAAAATCCATTTTTAATTTTTTTGAAGTTTTTCATTATTTTTTTCAATATTTTATTTATTTATTTTTAGAGAGGGGGAAGAGAGGAAGAAAGACAGGGATAGAAACATCAATGTGTAGTTGCCTCTCGAGCACCCACTACTGGGGACCTGGCCTACAACCCAGGCATGTGCCCTGACTGGGAATCAAACCAGTGACCCTTTGGAATGCAGGCCAGCACTCAACCACTGAGCCACACCAGCTAGGGCCTAAGTTGTTTTTGTTATTGTTGTTTTCAGATTTTAGTTATTTATTTATAAAGAGAAGGGAAAAGAAGGGAGGGAGAGAAATATCAATGTGTCAATGCCTGTCACACACCCCACATTGAGGACCTGGCCCACAACCCTTGCATGTGCCCTAGACCGGGAATCCTACTGGTGACTCTTTGGTTCACAGGCTGGCATGCAATCCACCGAGCCACACCAGCCAGAGATATTTTGAGTTCATTCTTGTGTGTTATGTAAGAAGGTGGCCTAGTTTCATTTTTCTGCACATATGTGTCCAATATCCAATTTTCCCAATGCCATTTATTGATTTTGCAAATTCACATTTATTGATTTGCAAATATTGTACCTATCCTGCATCCCTAGGATAAAGCCCACTTGATCATGGTGTATGATGTTTTTAATGTATTGCTGGATCCAGTTTGCTGTTCTGTTGAAGAATTTTACATCTGTGTTCATCATGTATATTTGCCTACAATTTTCTTTCTTTGTTGTGTCTTTACCTGGTTTTGAAATTAGGATAATATTGGCTCCATAAAAAGAGCTTGGAAGTCTTCCTTCCTCTTGAAGTTTTTGGAATAGTTTAAGAAGAATAACTGTTAGTCCTTCTTTGAATACTTGGTAAAATTCACCTGTGAAGCCATCTTACCCAGGACTTTTATTTGCTATGAGTTTTTTTTATTACTGCTGCAATTTCTTCAGTTGTTATTGGTCTATTCAGGTTTTCTCTTTCTCCATGATTCACTTTTGGAAGATTGTATGTTTCTAGAAATCTGTCCATTTCCCTCAGGCTGTCGAAGTTCTTAGCAATGGTTGTTCATAGTATTTCTTACAATCTTTTTCATTTCTATGGTATTTGTTGTTACTTCTCTTTCATTTCTGGTTTTATTTGGGGCCTTTCACTTTTTCTTGATGAGTCTGGTTAAAGGTCTGTCAGTTTAGTCTATCTTTTCAAAGAACCAGCTCATACAAGAAGTGTGAGGTTCTACTTCCCAACACCATCACCACACTTGTTGTTTTTAGATATTGATTATTTTTCAATAATGACTGAGCAATCATTTTAATATGCATTTACCTGATTACAAGCAAGGTTGAGTATTTTCTATATGCTTCTTGTCCAGTGGGATCTTTTTCTATGAAGTGTCGTATTACATCCTTGGCCTATTTCCCTATTGGACTGTTTGTCATGTTGATTTCTTGTCACTTGTTATGTAGTTTGTGTATAAATCTCTTCAATGGCTTTAGACATTTCAGTCTGACTGTGTGTCTTGTGTTTTACTTTTTTTTTAAAGATTTTATTTATTTATCTTTAGAGGGGAAGGGGAGGAGAGAGGGAGAGAAATATCAATGTATGGTTGCTTCCTGTGCATTCCCTGCTGGGACCTGGCCTGCAACCCAGGCATGTGCCCTGACTGGGAATCGAACCGTGATCTCTTGGTTCACAGGCCCACACTTAATCCACTAAGCTACACCAGCCAAGGCTGTGTTTTACTTTTTATAGTGTATTTTTAATCATTCACATCAGTTGGTATTTATAAGTCAGTATTCTGTTTATTTCAACATTGCTTCACAAGAATTTGAAACAAATAAATCATAAAATATTTAAATGTAGATTAAAAGGAATTAATTAAAGGTTAGTAGCACTAGGGGAATTCTTATCTTTTCCTCTTTGAATATTGGGAGACTGAGAATAATTTTAAGGAGAAATGCAACTATCTTGAGAAATTTCCTTGACCTTCAAAATCTAGCTAGCCAATGCTTATTTAAAAATATAAACAACAAAACAAAGAAACAAGTAAAATATAACAAAAGACACTGAAATAGAAGACAGGTTATCAGGGCCCAGAGGGGAGAGGGGAGGGAATTTCAGGGGAGAAGGGAAGGGTTTACAGGAACAAATATAGAGGACACATGGACAAAACTAGGGGGGTTGGAAATGGGAGGGATGGGTGGGTGGGCTGGAATAGGAATAAAGGATAGAAACTGTACTGGATAATCTAAAATAAAATTAAAAATTAAAAAAATAAATAAAAATATAATATTTGCAAACAACAGCTCTGACAAGGTGTTAATATCCAAGATATATAAAGAACACATCAAACTCAACACCAAAAAAAATCCAGTTAAAAAATGGACAGAGGACCTGAAAAGATACTTCTCACAAGAAGACATACAAATGACCAACAGATATATAAAAAGATATTCAACCTCACTAGCTATTAAGAAAATGCAAATTAAAACTACCATGAGATACCATATCACACCTGTTAGAATGGCTATTATCAACAAGTCAAGGAATAAAAATTGTTGGTGAGGTTGTGGAGAAAAAACCCTCATTCACTGTTGGTGGGAATATAAACTTGTACAGCCACTATGGAAAACAGTATGGTATTTCCTCAAACAATTAATAATAGAGTTACCATATGACCCAACAATTCCTCTCCTACTTACCTACCTGAGAAATTCAAAAGATAGATGCACTGCTATGTTCATTGCAGTATTATTCACTGTAGCCAACACATCAACACAACCAAAGTATCCTTCAATAGAGGATTGAGTAAAGAATATGTGGTACATATATATTATGGGAGACATGATGGAGGATTTCAGATTGCTCTCCATAGCATCAGAGAGGTCTAGTGCTCATCTTAAAGGATATCTGGTCTATTGTGCCAGATCCCAGGTAGACCTACGACCCTTAACTGCAAGGACATTTTCATATACCCATGAATAATCTTCCCTGGAAAGTTTACTTTGTCTCAGGTACCTTGCCAAGTATTTTTACGTGTATTTTCTCATTTTATACTCACAGGAATCCAATGATAAACACCATTACCCATAAGAACCATGCTCTGCAGCCTCCCTCCTTAACACAGCACAGGTGGTCTTCCCTCCTTTTGGTTTCCAAAATACTTTCATATGCACTGCTTTAAGTTGAGTTTGAGTCTTCAAATAACAGTGTGAACTAAGAAGTTTGGCATTGTCATTCCCAGTTTGCAACTGAGACTCACATGTATTAAGAATCTTTACTAAGCTCTGGCTGTTGTGGGTCAGTGGATTGGGTGCCGGCCTGCAAACCAAAGGATTGCCAGTTCAATTCCTAGGCAGGGCACATTCCTGGGACGTGGGCCAGGTCCCCACTTGGGGGAGTGCAAGAGACAAGCACACACTGATGTTTCTTTCCCTATCTTTCTCTCTCTCTTTCCCTCTCTTTAAAAATAAATAAATAAAATCTTTTTAAAAATCTTTCTTATAACTAATAAATGTAAGCCCAATCATAACCCTCCATTGACATACTCTGGTTCCAGTAATTTTTTTATATTTATTCCGTTGTCCATTTATCATATATTTCTGCTTCATACCCATTTCCAGAGACTGTACCAAGCATTATGAAAACAAAAACTGAATAAAACAGTCTTGACTTTGAAACAGCTATCATTCTTCAGGGGAAAAAAGAGTAATAGAGAAGTATATCATAATATCACATGCCAGATGCTGGGCTACAGACTTGAGCAAACTGAGTAGAATAAATGGTTGTGCTCAGGAAGCCAGCATCAAAAAGTGGTTGCATGTCACAGACAACTCCAAGATGAGGCTTTGTCCATGTGGCTGGAACAGACAATGAAACCATATAGGTCTCAAGTGTACAGCTCAACAAAACATCATCTTCACACTGTATCGTGCACACATCACCTAAAGCAAAGTCTCTTTCCATCCCCATTCATCTTCCCTTTTCCCACCTCAACCCATTCTCATCCTCTTTTCTCTCTGAGTATTAAAACAATGTTGTCTATATGTATATGTTATATATGTGTGTATTAATCCCTTCACCTTCTTTCATGCAGCCCCCCAATCCAGGTGTCAGTCTGTCCCATGTATCCATGCCCTCTTTTTCTATTTTGTTCATCAGTTTATTTTGTTCATTAGATTCCACACATAAGGGAGGTCATATACTATTTGTCTTTCTTTGACTGGCTTATTTCACTTAGCATAATATTCTCCCTGTCCATCCTGCTGTTGTAAAAGGTAAGATTTCCTTCTTTTTATGGTTGAGTACTATTCTATTGTATAAATGTACCATGGCTTTTTTATCCACTCACCTATTGATGGGTGCTTGGATTGTTTCCTAATCTTGGATATTATAAATAATGCTTCAGTGAACATAGTTTCATCTATTTTTTCTCACATCCACACTTTTTTTCTTGAGTATTTTAAAGCAACTGGGGTCTTGTTTTTGAGAAAGGTTTGAAGGTATCTGAAATTAGAATGAAAAAATATGTCTTTCCAAAACTCACAGGTTTTTAGCCCTAATTAAATTGCCAGCATGAAGGAGTTCCAGCCAAGATGGAAGCATAGGGAGAAACACTTCGCTTCCTTGAACAACCAAAAGGAGGATAACAACCAATGTAAAATCAATAAACAACCAAAAATTCCAGAAAATCAAACTGGATGGAACTCTGACAACCAAGGAATTAAGAAAAAATCAACTAGAACAACCAGACTGGCAGTGCAGCAAAGAGGGTTGCCCCACCCGGGTGAATACCTAAGGCCCCACCCCTTACAACTTAGCAGGTGCACCAAGACAAAGAAATAGGGCCCAAATGAAAGAACACAGCAAAACGTCAGAACTAAGTGTTGAGGAGATTGCCAACCTATCTGATGGAGAATTTCAAGCCCTGGTAATCAAAATGCTTACAGAACTTATTGAGCTTGGTTGAAAAATGAAAGAACAAATGCAAGATACCCAAAATGAAATAAAGCAAAATATTCAGGGAACCAACAGTGACAAGAAGGAAACCAGGATTCAAAGCAACAATTTGGAACAAAAGGAAAAAATAAACATTTAACTGGATCAGAACAAAAAAAAAAGAATCAAAAAAATTAAGAGAGGCTGAGGATTCTCTGAGAATACCTGAAACATTCAATATCCGAATTATAGGGCTGCCAGAAGTACAAGAACAAGAGCAAGAAATTGAAAACTTATTTGAACAAATAATGAAGGAAAACTTGCCAAATCTGGCAAATGAAATAGACTTCCTGGAAATCCAGGAAGCTCAGAGAGTCCCAAAGAAGTTGGACCCAAAGAGGAACACACCAAGGCACATCATAATTACATTACCCAAGATTAATATAATGAGAGAATCCTAAAAGCAGCAAGAGGAAAGGAGACAGTTACCTACAAAGGAGCTTCCATAAGACTATCAGCTGATTTCTCAAAAGAAACCTTGCAGGCAAGAAAAGGCTGGAAAGAAGTATTCCAAGTCATGAAAGGCAAGGACCTACATCCAAGATTGCTCTATTCAGCAAAGCTTTCATTTAGAATTGAAGGTCAGATAAAGTGCTTCTCAGATAAGGTCAAGATAAAGGAGTTCATCATCACCAAGCCCTTATTTTATGAAATGTTAAAGGGACTTATCTAAGAAAAA
>JAPYXV010004477.1:0-11350 GCA_028533065.1 Trachops cirrhosus
CCCGTCATCGGCTAACCGACCAAGCATTGGGGGCCAGTTATGGAAAGAGGAGCAGAAGCAGAGCTCCTGCCAGGGAGATAAGCTTTTGTCTCCTTGGTGGCTTACGGTCCAAGGTCACTCCCTCAGCCTTAGCCTTGGCAGGGGTTACAGCTTCTGAAACCAGGCAGGGTGGTTCCCAACAAACTAGCATAGATGGTAGGTAGAAAATAGACAGGGGGAGGGCAAGACTACTAGGGGAAATGTAGAAGCTAAAGAACTTATGACACATGGACATGAACTAAAGTGGGGGAATATGGGTGGGAGAGGGTGTGCAGGGTGGAGGGGAATGAAGGGAGGGTAATGGGACAACTGTAATAGCATAATCAATAAAATATATTTAAGAAGAAAAAATTATACAACTCAAAGATAAAAGGGAGGAAGTAAATTAATAAATCAACAACCAAATATGGTGGTGATGGTAGTGAGGAGAGAATGTGGAAATGATGTAACTGAATTAAATCCTCACCCAAAATATAGGAAAGTGAACATATAGTGTCAAAAGCAGACAAGTGAAGAAATAGTACTGAGTTGGGATTGTTGGAATAAAGCACTTCCACATGTGGATGATGGAAGTGTAAATTGCAGTAGTCTATTTGAAGGTAACATGTATTAAAAACCTTAAAAATATGGACACTGTCACATAATAATTCTGCTTGAGGAAATTACCCTAAGAAAATCATTATAAGATATTCATTTATAAGCATGTTCATTATTATACAAGTGATATTGAGAAGAACTCAAATATAGGAGAAATTAGTTAAATACATTTGGTTTATCTATAAAGTGAATGAGTATGGCCATTAAAAATGATGTGTATTTCATTCAGCAGTAATCATGGCTATTTTCAATCATTTATTTATTTAATAACTACTTATCAAATATGTTATATGCTAGTCTCTGTTCTAGATGGTATGGATACATCAGGTGTAGAATAGATAAAGTCTCTACCCTCATAGAACTTAGATTTTTATAGGGTTGTGGGAGTCAGAGGAAAAATAAATAAGTAGCTATATAATAGGATTTCAGTGGTAAAAAATGCTCTGAATAAAAATTAATCACCATAAGGAGAAGGAGAGTAATAGGGTAGGGCAGAGGTGTCAAACTCATTTTTACCGGGGGCCACATCAGCCTTGCAGTTGCCTTCATAGGGCTGAAGGTAATTTTAGTACTGTATAATTGTAACTACTTCTTAACAGTTAAGCAATAGCTTGGCACTGCCACCAGGTAGAAACAAAGTGCTGGGCCAGATAAAACAAGGTAGAGGGCTGGATTTGGCCCATGGGCCTTGTGTTTGCCACTTGTGGGGTAGGGTTTAATATTTTGTATAAGGTGATCAAGGAAGGCCTTTTTCATATGGTGATATTTGAGTAGAAATATCACTGAATTGTGGAGCAGAGCCAAGAAGATATCTGGAAAGAGCATTTCATGCAGATATAAAGACCATTTCAAGAAGAGCAAATACAAGTACCTAATCCTAGACATATGCCTGACTTGTTTGAGGAACAGTAAGGAAACCCACAATGTTGCAGTGGAGTGAACAATGAAGGGAGTGTTGCGGAAAAATCAACTCACATGCAGCTGGTATGGCAGAGCACAAACTTTATTATGCGCGGGCTCAGAGGGGTTAAGGAAAACTCCCAAATTCTGAGTGATGAGCTGTGGATTATTTAGACTTTTATAGGCAAAGGGCAAGTTACAGAGCAGAAGGTAGTAAATCTTATTTCAGGGTCAGGGACTGATAAATTTGGTTACAGAGACAGTGGCTAATTAGTCTAAGTTTTCAAGGACAATAAAAAACAACAAACCACAGACAGCTGGTTATTTTCTTATCTAAGACTCTGCTCCTATGGAAGCGTTACAAAATCCATGTCAACTTGACACTTTTTTTTAATGATCTTTAACCTGCTTCAGGAGTAGTAGTAGATGAGTGTACTGAGGGGTTTGGGAGATCTTATAGGAACTTGTAGACTATGCTAAGAATTTTGGATTGTTTTCTTTCTCTCAAAGATTAGAAGCTACTCAAGGTTTTGAGCAGAAGAATAAAATTATCTAACTTTTATTTTAAAAAGATAATCCTAGGTGCTTTTTGATGTATAGACTATTAGGGTCCTTGTTCTTGAATCTGGGTGATCTGGGGACTGGTTGGAACAATAGAGTCTGGAAGAAGTGATGTTATGTAACTTCTGAGGCTAGGTCACAAACAATCATGTTTTCACCTGATTCTCTTGGGAAGCTTGCTCTGGTGGAAGTTGACCACCATGTGAAAAGTTTGACTGAGGAATCCCCATGCTGGAATGGTCATGTGTTTGGCATTCCAGTCAAGAGGCCAAGGTGAGCTCACAGCTGATAGCCACCATCAACTGTTAGGTCCTTTGAGTGAGACATCTTGGACGGACAATTCAGTTGAGCCCTCAGATGACTACAGCCCTAGGTGATATCTGGCTACAACAGCATGAGGGACTCTAAGCAAGAACTGCCTAGCTAAGTTTTTCTGGAAACCCTGACCCACAAAAATCATGAGCAAAATAATGTGATTGTTTGATACTACTACATTTTGGAGTAATGCATGAATAGTAACCAGAACACCAGGTGAGAGATGACAATGACTTGAACCTCCATAGTAGAAGTAGAGGTAGCTAGATGTAATCAGATTCTGGAAATATTTGGAAAGTAGAGCCAACAGAATTGAGTGTGGGGTGTGAAGGAAAGAGAACTGTCAAAGATAAATAGGCCCACTAAATTGAGGCAAATGAGGCAATTTACTCAGGTGTAAAGCTTAAAGGGCACCAAACAGTGAGTAATCAATAAAAAAATATTTCAATGCATGACTCGGACACCGGCTCATAGTGTCCACGGTGTTATGAATGAGATACGAGATAAATTCACATGGACTACCGAGTCCTGTAGAGGAAAAGGGATGGCACGGCCACTCTCTCAAGGGGAGAGTGCCTCAGAATGGCCTGGCCACTTCCTCAAGAGGAGAGTGCCCCGACCCTTGCCTTGACAGGTCTTTATTGGGTTTCAATATGCACAGGAATACAGGTAAAGTTCATTAATCATTGTCAGGTAGTAAGGATCAAACAATAGATATCATACAAAGAACTACAAGAGCCTATTTTGAGTCAGGGTGTGTTAGCTAAAGGGCCACAAAACTTTGTGAAATAAACTCATTTCCTGCTTGGACCCTTATCATTTAATTGAGAGCATTCTTAGCAAACCAGGTTTCACAGGATTTTTGTATTCTTTCTTAGGCCTGATCACCCTAGGGAACACACCCTTTCCAGCACAGGGCTGCACCACCCTCTATTATTGTTTCAGGCTTAAGTCAGGCAGGGGAAGTAAGGCAGCCAAGAGATTAGGAGACTTCTCACAGACAGAATGAGGACTCAGGCTTTGTCAAAGCCGACGGGCAAGGGTCCATCACCCCCTTTTGCTATAGCCTCCCAAGTCCTTCCCTGGGGCCTCCCCATGATTGTGTCTGTCTTAGGTTGCTCCCCTCTTGGGGAATCTTATCCGTCATTGGCTAACCAATCAAGCATTGGGGGCCAGGCAGGGTGAAGTAAAAGGAGCAGAAGTGGTGCTTCTGCCAGGGAGATAAGCTTTGTCTCCCTAGTGGCTTATGGTCCGAAGGTTGCTCACTCAGCCTTAGTCATGGGGGGGTTACAGCTCTTGAAACCAGGCAGGGCGGTTCCCAAAAAATGCGTTGTTTAAAAAATCAATATTAATGCAAAAATTCATGATGAACCAAATATCAAAATGTTAAATAAAGACAGGACCAGTAATTGATTTTTTGCTCATGTCTTCATGCTCCAGTATGTCTAGGCACAGCACTGCTCCTGGGTGTCCACAATATGCCCATTTATTAGTTTTACTCATCTCAGCAGGTAGAAGATGCAAATGGGCCACTATATTCAGTTTCCCTGTATGCCATCATTGCCTACAAGTCATTGGGGATCATAGGACATCCTTTTTAGATTTTCCCATTGACCTTCCCTCTTTTTTTTCTAGAGCACTTATATGTGTGTTATAGGAACCACTTGAGAGATGAATGCTTGAAAATTCATCATCTTTTTGTCATTTCAAGGCAGTTACCTGCCTAAAATATTTACCACAAGATTGACAAGTGCTAAATGAGTCTCATAACTTGTACCTGCTTACTCTCCTCCAGCCAGTACCCATTTCTCCCAACAGAAGCACAGTCCCTACAGTCACGAGGGCCATTTCTCTGAAATCAAGGGGATGCCTCCACCTGCCTCAGAGCCACTGCATCTAGCCACTATTTGAAGAAAGGCCCCATCAGGAAAATAAAAGGCACACATGAATTAGGATAACTTGAGGAAAATTTGATAATCAGAATATTCACCAAGGTGTGGGCACAGTGTAGGGAAACTACAAAAAGTATTGAGGTAACCCTGTGGAAGTAATAGCTGAGCTGTTACCACCCCAAGGCAGGGCTAAAATAAATGAAATTTGAAAGAACAAATTCATATGAAGAGGACCACCTTGAGAGGAGCTGTGAGCACTGGTTGAGGGACACAGTAGCTCTTTAAGAACTCACAGGGAAGGAACCATGGAATAAGTACCCCAAACTTATTGCCTTTAGCCTATTATCTGCCCACTGAACTCCCCATCCTGACAAATGCAACCAGAAGCCAGACTATATGGGGGCCTGTTACAGGCCAGTGAGAGAGCATCCTCTGATGGCAGCAAGCAGTATGCAGAAAAGTGGAAAGTGGATCTAGAGGGGTAAATGTAAAAATCAGTACAAATAGCTTTCATTTAAAGCAAGAATATGTACCAGATACCTTGTTTTCACAATAAAACATCTTTTGCCATTTTCAGAGCTAGTATCTGGAATTTATGGATCTTTTAATAAATGTATTTTACCTTGCATGCACCTCCAGTCTCTGTTTGCCATTCATTTGCTATAACAAACTTAGATAGCAAAAACAAAATCTCTAGATTTCACCAAGTGGTATCTGCTAGATCTGCAGGGGGTGGTAAATCTATATTAATCTTCACTTCTCAAATTCTACAGTATTCTGCTGTTTGAAGAGCCTATTGATGTGTTTTATCAGAAATGATGATTTAAGAGTGCAGTGAAAGATTCTCTTATGCCTAACTCCTTCCTGGGAGAGTGTATTGGTACAAACTTTAAAACAATTTGGTGATGTGTATCAAAACTTTAATAACATTCACACCTACTATTATTTCTATTTCTGCAAATCTTTCATAAAAATAAAAACACAGACAAAAGACTTATGTTCAATCATTTTATAATAACTCCTTCCAAAAAAGAACCCCTACAATTCAGAATAATTAAACATGCAAAAGGAAAATCGATAAGAATGTGTCACAAATATACCATTGGAGATCATGTAGTCTTCAAAAATTATGTTTATAAGAAATTTTCATGGTGTGGGAAAATTATTATTATAAAGCTGAGTGACATGTGGTCTCAACTGCATAAAACAAAATGTATAGGATGGAGAATCACTGAAACATTAAGCTAAATTTTGTTGTTTTGAAATAATTATACACACACAGGAAGTCCAGTGAACCCTTCACCCAGCTTCCCCCAACAATAACATCTTATTTAACCATAGTACATTATCAAGACCAGGAAATGTACTTACATAGATTGGTACATGCCCACCAATATCACTGAAGGTATTTCTAAATGATAGTCCATATAAGCTCTTAGCAATCATCATGATTGAAAAGGTTTATTGGGAGTTAGACCTGTGAAAGAAAAAAATTGAGCAGGAGCTGGCAGGAGGAAATGAAGTCTCTGCTGTTCCAGTGGGCAAAGGGTGTCAATTAAAGGAGTCCCAAGTTGGGTGGAAATGGCCAGCCCAGAGTACCAGTGCCTTGGTCAGTCATTCACTGGGGGTTGCCATAAGAAAACTGTTTTGCTTAGTCATTGGTTTGCACTTCCCTAAGAGTATTGTGATGTTGGCTCTAAAGTTGAGATAAATCCTGAAGAAAATCACAGCTAGAGGCTGTCTGCTACACACACTCCTCACTTCTTGGTAGTGGGTCCTTTTGGAAGAGGGAAATGAGTGACACATCCCCATGCCTGCCATAGCACCCAGGGCTAGCTTCATGAGCATGTGACCTGTGCAGTTCTACATGGCTTCACATTCAGAAGGGCCCTTCCCTTGTTTTAATGCTTTGCTGTCACTGTCTTGAAATCCTTAATAATTTTGTCTTTGAACTTGATATTTGTAAGTAAAGCCCAATGAGACAGTGGGGCATGCATGTGCACTGAGAAGATAAGCCCAAAATACATGTAATCTGTTTTTGTTGCCTCATTTACATATAGCATTAGAAATGCCCTTTTCAAACAAGGGGCTTTGCATTATCATTTTCACTGAGCCATGGGAATTATTAAGCTGGTTCTGACAGCAGCCCTCCTTGCCCAGGCTCTAATCCTGGATAAATGACTATCCCCTGATCCTGCATGTTCTACTGAATGTATCACATCTTTTACTGCAAGTAATATAAATATTAAAATTTCCTATTCATATATCTGTTGCCACATTATGGAGTACAGATTTTTTTTAGTATTTTCAACTCTTAAAAGGCATAAATGCCAAGAATTTATGCATTGTTTCTGTTCTTTTATCTGTCTTTCTCCCTCTAATCTTCTACCCATTTCTTACTCCTTTGTAAATTGTTTTTTTTATTTAATTTTATTTTAATTGTTGTTCAAGTCCAGTTTTCTGCCTTTTACCCCTATCCCAGCCCACCCCAGCCCTCCCCACCTCCCTCCTGTTTCCATCCCCCCCTTGTTTTTTAAGAAGCAAAATTCATCTGAGTGAATTTTAAAGCTTATTGGTTTTATTCAACAACATGAATTGGGCAACATCCAATACTAGCAGATAGAAAGGAGCTCAAAGGAGCTGTACAAAATGAAAAACTTTTATAGGCAGATGGGAGCAGGAAAAAGGAAGTTGTACTAGGCCAAAAAACAAGTGACTGGTTATTGGGTTATTGCAAAGTTACTTTTCTTTAGGGGAATGACAGGAATTGATATGGTAGACTACCTAACTGGTGCTGATCAGACAATACTTAATTGATTTGTTTAAGATTCCATTTCTGGGAGAGCCAAAACTGCAATTAACTCTCAGTGTGGTGACACTAGACTTAGCATAAGTGACTCCATTTGGGGCCTGTTGTCCTCTTTTTAATAACATGAAAAATCACTCTGTTTATTTTTTTAGAAGAGATATTTACCCTCCAAAATCTGTTTTCCATTTCTTCCTGAGAAATAGAACCTACAGTTTTAATGCTCTAGATATATAATTTCCCAGCCTCCCTTGCAGCTAAGTGTGTCTATGTTCTGGCAAATAGATATAATTGGAAATTTCATGTGAAACTCCTAGGAAGTTTCCTTAACGGGAGGTATTGTCCCCTCTTCTTTTCTTCCTGCTACTGCAATATAGACTTGAAGGCTAGAAGTTATGAAGCTATCTGGAACCATGAACTATAAGGAGTCTGGCAGAGTAATAAATGGAAGGAGTTTCCAGACTTCTTTTACATAAAAGATAGTTTTTTTTTTAGTTTAAGCAACTACTATTTGGGGTTTTCTGTCACAGGCAACTAAACTTAATATGTCTGATATTGTTCTTTAAATGAATGTGGAACAGTAAATGTGTCTGCTGTTGCCCTGCTCAAGAAGAATACTGGCTACTATTCCTATTTACTTTCATCTTACTAGGGGCTGAAATTCTCTTTTTATGCCTCCCATACCCATCTTTTGGTCAAGAGTTGTATGGGGAAGGGGGCTTATAAATGTCCAATATTTTTGAAAGTTGGGTTGTTCACAAGATATGAATTGGCAAAGGTAGGAGAAAGGGGATTACTTTTACTTGGCACTCTGGATACTATGATGGAGAACTCATTCCTCATGTTTTTCTGTCCTTCTTCATCCATTTGAGTCTCTACTTATCCATCTTTTGGGGCTCTGTTTAGGCTCTGTCTCATCTAATCTCTGGGACAGGAAAAGCTGACACACACATTTCTGAGACTGTTCATTTGACACAAAAGTTCAAAGTTTCTTTGAATATTTTTATGTACCTTTATTTCGTCTTCAGTGTAGATTGAAAGAGTGAAATTGGCCCTCAGTGTATCAGTGAGAACAAAGAGGGAGAAGGGGGAAAAACAGAACACAACCAAAATAATAGTTTAAAATATAGCCCCTCTGTAAAAAGGAACCACAGTGATTATTATGGTGATAACCAGTTATAGTATCACTGAGATATGGTATGTGTGGATTGAATTAAATTCTCAAAAGAGCCTCCTAAATACAAGAAGAAAATATAAATGTATGTGATCAAGTTCCCCAATAAGTGACAGGTGACTAAATTTCAGAGCAAGAACTGGATGTAGAGTAGTGAGATAGGAATATCATTGCAGCTGCTCTGTGGCTAAAGCTTCTGGCTCCTTTAAAGAGGTTATGCAATGACAGAGGGTCAGGGAAAAATACAGCTTTCTAAGTACATCAAAATTATTTCTTTTCCAGACTTTTGGTCAGCAATGATATTGAATCAAGCCCTTTGAATATTTTTTTAATGTTGGCTCTGGCTGTCTGCATCAATAGCCCCTACAGGGGCCATGTCTGACATTTATAAACGTGTTTACTCTTCCCTTCACCTAAAGAGGGTAAGAGAACCCTCTGATTCATTTGGCTGTAGGCAATTTGAAGTCCAGGCTCTTCTTTAAATCATCCCTTTAATTTTCAATTTTTCAAGACAGAATTTGAACAACAAAAATGATTAAAGAAACAGGCAGTGCTCTCATTTCAACAGATAAACAATTAAGCTCAAATCAGCCTCACTTAATAGATGCAGCTTCAGGCATTCCCACTGACTGGGACCAGGAAGGCAAAGTAAAATGATAAGGTAAACAAACAATTATCTACACAATTTGATCAATATAGAAGTGGAAACTGGGCAAACAAGACCTTCCTTAAAGCATCATCTTAAGAGGAGTTTCAATTTTATACCAGATAACTACTTTCAATTTCCTCAACTTGTTTTTGTATAAAACACTGTTCAAAAGAGCTGAGAGCATGTGCTATTTATTCTCCACTTGTCGCTCCTCCACATTGATTTTCTACCTTTCTCTGCTCTGCTCTGACCTTCATGGAATACATGGCTTTGGCACCCATTCATTTTAGCTTCTGCTTTTGTTGTGCCTTGGGGATTAGGGTTGACAAGAGACTGAAGGACAGAAGAGAAAGGTCAGGGCAATTATGTCATCACTATCAACATCTCTGCTCCCCCCCCCCTCCGATAATCTCCTACCCACTTAGATAAAGTCATGGCCGTGTTTGCCTTCCTCTAACTCCTGTCCTGCCATCTTCCACAGCTCCAGCTCTCTTCCAAGATCCCTTAGCATTATTCCCTTTCCATGCTTCCCACCATTGCTAGACCCTGCACGCTTCTGCATCTTTTGTTGACTTCATTAATCCAGCCCATACCTTTGTAAATATTCCCTTTAAAGTCTATTCCAAAATCCCATCTAAATTTGTCACGTGTTTCTTATCAGGATCTTGATTATGATCAATGGCATCAATATGACCTACTGATAAGCAACACTTTGAAGCTATATTAACTTTTTATATACTATTCTTGAAATGAGTACCTTACATAGCTTGCAATTACAGTGTACATCCATCATGAATATACCCTTCTAAATTTACTGAACTGGAAAATAATGTTTAAAAAGAGAAGGTGTGACCCGACATCTGTTATCAATCACCATGATAATTTTTGTGAGGGTGAAAATTCTTTAGAACAGTTTGGAATGGTGAGTATGCACGTGAAACAGCCTCATTGTTTTCATTTGCTTCATGTTCCCAATAAAAGTTGCAGAGCACCTGTGTCCACAAAAATCCTTCCAGTTTATATCTGTGATATATTAAGATAACTTAAAAAAAATTTCCCCAGGGGGCCATGGCTGGTGTGGTTCAATGGATTAAACACCAGCCTATGAACCAAGGGTCACCATTTTGATTACCAGTCAGGGCACATGCCTGGGTTGTGCCCTAGTCTCCAGTAGGGCCAAACCCCCAGTAGGGGGCATGAGAGAGGCAACCACACATTGATGTTTCTCTCCCTCTTTCTCCCTCTTCCCCTTTCTAAAAATAAATAAATAAAATCTAAAAAAAGTATTTTAAAAAATTCCCCAAGGGAAAACTAAAGTCTGAAATCATTCTTACAATAAAAAATTTTAAAAGAAGATGAGAGTGATGTTGGGACATCAGAAATAAGGCAAGCAGAGAGAGTTAAGGATTAAAAGGCATGGCCAGATACTATGCCAGTAGCAAAGTTGCCAGGCCCTATACAGTCTTCTGACCAATTCTCTATGATTTGAAGAGGGGAGGGGTCTGGAAAGGCTTGACTATTATTTCTGAGCATGTACTTTGGTATATAATGGGGATTTTCACAGGTCACACTAGCAGACCCAAAATGGGGGGTATAAAAATAAGATAACATATTTTTAGATTAGGGGTCCCTAATTTGAGGCCAACTAATAGAATTTAGAAGGATCTGTGAACTTGAAAAGAAAAAATACATCTTCATTTCCACCAACCTCTAACTGAAAAGAGCATTTCTTTCAATTATGAATGTAAATAACATACCATTAGTAGTATTAGCAGTACCTGTGACTTTCTTTGTCATCAACAAGAATTACAGGCATTGTTATGTCATATAGTAATTCTTGCAGCTATCTTAAGACTCCCTTACACTCATCACAATACTTCAAAATCCCACAAATCCCACTGCTATATCTTGGTATTTAATGTACTAATAAAGAATCATGAGTTATTGTATTATAAAAATGTTAATACTTTGAATTACTTCTCAGCCTTTTGGATAGATCAAGTGTAAAAATGTTAATACTTTGAAAACTGTATTAATGTAATGTATCAATGTAATTGGTTTCCTTTGTAATCTTAGATCTTTTTATTAATTTGGAAACATTATTCAGACTGCTGAGGGATTCGTGGCACAAAAATCTTTTTTTTTTTTTAATTTTTTATTTTAGTTTATTCAGTACAGTTTCTATCCTTTATTCCCATTCCAGCCCACCCACCCATTCTTCCCCTCCTCCCTCCCCTTTCCAACACCCCTAGTTTTGTCCATGTGTCCTCTATATTTGTTCCTGTAAACCCTTCCCTTCTTCCCTGAAATTCCCTCCCCTCTCCCCTCTGGTCACTGACAACTCTATTTCAGTGTCTTTTGTTATATTTTACTTGTTTCTTTGTTTTGTTGTTTAGGTTCCTGTTAAAGGTGAGATC